>CAUEGO010000278.1:0-37934 GCA_958496205.1 Idaea biselata
ATGCTGCTGTGTGACGGCTGCAACAAGGGACACCATCTCTACTGCCTCAAGCCCAAGCTTACGGTGAGTTGCCCGTGACACTATATCTATATAATGTGACCCCGACAATATGCTGCTGTGTGACGGCTGCAACAAGGGACACCATCTCTACTGCCTCAAGCCCAAGCTTACGGTGAGTTGCCCGTGACACTATATCTATATAATGTGACCCCGACAATATGCTGCTGTGTGACGGCTGCAACAAGGGACACCATCTCTACTGCCTCAAGCCCAAGCTTACGGTGAGTTGCCCGTGACACTATATCTATATAATGTGACCCCGACAATATGCTGCTGTGTGACGGCTGCAACAAGGGACACCATCTCTACTGCCTCAAGCCCAAGCTTACGGTGAGTTGCCCGTGACACTATATCTATATAATGTGACCCCGACAATATGCTGCTGTGTGACGGCTGCAACAAGGGACACCATCTCTACTGCCTCAAGCCCAAGCTTACGGTGAGTTGCCCGTGACACTATATCTATATAATGTGACCCCGACAATATGCTGCTGTGTGACGGCTGCAACAAGGGACACCATCTCTACTGCCTCAAGCCCAAGCTTACGGTGAGTTGCCCGTGACACTATATCTATATAATGTGACCCCGACAATATGCTGCTGTGTGACGGCTGCAACAAGGGACACCATCTCTACTGCCTCAAGCCCAAGCTTACGGTGAGTTGCCCGTGACACTATATCTATATAATGTGACCCCGACAATATGCTGCTGTGTGACGGCTGCAACAAGGGACACCATCTCTACTGCCTCAAGCCCAAGCTTACGGTGAGTTGCCCGTGACACTATATCTATATAATGTGACCCCGACAATATGCTGCTGTGTGACGGCTGCAACAAGGGACACCATCTCTACTGCCTCAAGCCCAAGCTTACGGTGAGTTGCCCGTGACACTATATCTATATAATGTGACCCCGACAATATGCTGCTGTGTGACGGCTGCAACAAGGGACACCATCTCTACTGCCTCAAGCCCAAGCTTACGGTGAGTTGCCCGTGACACTATATCTATATAATGTGACCCCGACAATATGCTGCTGTGTGACGGCTGCAACAAGGGACACCATCTCTACTGCCTCAAGCCCAAGCTTACGGTGAGTTGCCCGTGACACTATATCTATATAATGTGACCCCGACAATATGCTGCTGTGTGACGGCTGCAACAAGGGACACCATCTCTACTGCCTCAAGCCCAAGCTTACGGTGAGTTGCCCGTGACACTATATCTATATAATGTGACCCCGACAATATGCTGCTGTGTGACGGCTGCAACAAGGGACACCATCTCTACTGCCTCAAGCCCAAGCTTACGGTGAGTTGCCCGTGACACTATATCTATATAATGTGACCCCGACAATATGCTGCTGTGTGACGGCTGCAACAAGGGACACCATCTCTACTGCCTCAAGCCCAAGCTTACGGTGAGTTGCCCGTGACACTATATCTATATAATGTGACCCCGACAATATGCTGCTGTGTGACGGCTGCAACAAGGGACACCATCTCTACTGCCTCAAGCCCAAGCTTACGGTGAGTTGCCCGTGACACTATATCTATATAATGTGACCCCGACAATATGCTGCTGTGTGACGGCTGCAACAAGGGACACCATCTCTACTGCCTCAAGCCCAAGCTTACGGTGAGTTGCCCGTGACACTATATCTATATAATGTGACCCCGACAATATGCTGCTGTGTGACGGCTGCAACAAGGGACACCATCTCTACTGCCTCAAGCCCAAGCTTACGGTGAGTTGCCCGTGACACTATATCTATATAATGTGACCCCGACAATATGCTGCTGTGTGACGGCTGCAACAAGGGACACCATCTCTACTGCCTCAAGCCCAAGCTTACGGTGAGTTGCCCGTGACACTATATCTATATAATGTGACCCCGACAATATGCTGCTGTGTGACGGCTGCAACAAGGGACACCATCTCTACTGCCTCAAGCCCAAACTTACGGTGAGTTGCCCGTGACACTATATCTATATAATGTGACCCCGACAATATGCTGCTGTGTGACGGCTGCAACAAGGGACACCATCTCTACTGCCTCAAGCCCAAGCTTACGGTGAGTTGCCCGTGACACTATATCTATATAATGTGACCCCGACAATATGCTGCTGTGTGACGGCTGCAACAAGGGACACCATCTCTACTGCCTCAAGCCCAAGCTTACGGTGAGTTGCCCGTGACACTATATCTATATAATGTGACCCCGACAATATGCTGCTGTGTGACGGCTGCAACAAGGGACACCATCTCTACTGCCTCAAGCCCAAACTTACGGTGAGTTGCCCGTGACACTATATCTATATAATGTGACCCCGACAATATGCTGCTGTGTGACGGCTGCAACAAGGGACACCATCTCTACTGCCTCAAGCCCAAGCTTACGGTGAGTTGCCCGTGACACTATATCTATATAATGTGACCCCGACAATATGCTGCTGTGTGACGGCTGCAACAAGGGACACCATCTCTACTGCCTCAAGCCCAAACTTACGGTGAGTTGCCCGTGACACTATATCTATATAATGTGACCCCGACAATATGCTGCTGTGTGACGGCTGCAACAAGGGACACCATCTCTACTGCCTCAAGCCCAAGCTTACGGTGAGTTGCCCGTGACACTATATCTATATAATGTGACCCCGACAATATGCTGCTGTGTGACGGCTGCAACAAGGGACACCATCTCTACTGCCTCAAGCCCAAGCTTACGGTGAGTTGCCCGTGACACTATATCTATATAATGTGACCCCGACAATATGCTGCTGTGTGACGGCTGCAACAAGGGACACCATCTCTACTGCCTCAAGCCCAAACTTACGGTGAGTTGCCCGTGACACTATATCTATATAATGTGACCCCGACAATATGCTGCTGTGTGACGGCTGCAACAAGGGACACCATCTCTACTGCCTCAAGCCCAAGCTTACGGTGAGTTGCCCGTGACACTATATCTATATAATGTGACCCCGACAATATGCTGCTGTGTGACGGCTGCAACAAGGGACACCATCTCTACTGCCTCAAGCCCAAGCTTACGGTGAGTTGCCCGTGACACTATATCTATATAATGTGACCCCGACAATATGCTGCTGTGTGACGGCTGCAACAAGGGACACCATCTCTACTGCCTCAAGCCCAAGCTTACGGTGAGTTGCCCGTGACAATATATCTATATAATGTGACCCCGACAATATGCTGCTGTGTGACGGCTGCAACAAGGGACACCATCTCTACTGCCTCAAGCCCAAGCTTACGGTGAGTTGCCCGTGACACTATATCTATATAATGTGACCCCGACAATATGCTGCTGTGTGACGGCTGCAACAAGGGACACCATCTCTACTGCCTCAAGCCCAAACTTACGGTGAGTTGCCCGTGACACTATATCTATATAATGTGACCCCGACAATATGCTGCTGTGTGACGGCTGCAACAAGGGACACCATCTCTACTGCCTCAAGCCCAAGCTTACGGTGAGTTGCCCGTGACACTATATCTATATAATGTGACCCCGACAATATGCTGCTGTGTGACGGCTGCAACAAGGGACACCATCTCTACTGCCTCAAGCCCAAGCTTACGGTGAGTTGCCCGTGACACTATATCTATATAATGTGACCCCGACAATATGCTGCTGTGTGACGGCTGCAACAAGGGACACCATCTCTACTGCCTCAAGCCCAAGCTTACGGTGAGTTGCCCGTGACACTATATCTATATAATGTGACCCCGACAATATGCTGCTGTGTGACGGCTGCAACAAGGGACACCATCTCTACTGCCTCAAGCCCAAGCTTACGGTGAGTTGCCCGTGACACTATATCTATATAATGTGACCCCGACAATATGCTGCTGTGTGACGGCTGCAACAAGGGACACCATCTCTACTGCCTCAAGCCCAAACTTACGGTGAGTTGCCCGTGACACTATATCTATATAATGTGACCCCGACAATATGCTGCTGTGTGACGGCTGCAACAAGGGACACCATCTCTACTGCCTCAAGCCCAAGCTTACGGTGAGTTGCCCGTGACACTATATCTATATAATGTGACCCCGACAATATGCTGCTGTGTGACGGCTGCAACAAGGGACACCATCTCTACTGCCTCAAGCCCAAACTTACGGTGAGTTGCCCGTGACACTATATCTATATAATGTGACCCCGACAATATGCTGCTGTGTGACGGCTGCAACAAGGGACACCATCTCTACTGCCTCAAGCCCAAGCTTACGGTGAGTTGCCCGTGACACTATATCTATATAATGTGACCCCGACAATATGCTGCTGTGTGACGGCTGCAACAAGGGACACCATCTCTACTGCCTCAAGCCCAAGCTTACGGTGAGTTGCCCGTGACACTATATCTATATAATGTGACCCCGACAATATGCTGCTGTGTGACGGCTGCAACAAGGGACACCATCTCTACTGCCTCAAGCCCAAGCTTACGGTGAGTTGCCCGTGACAATATATCTATATAATGTGACCCCGACAATATGCTGCTGTGTGACGGCTGCAACAAGGGACACCATCTCTACTGCCTCAAGCCCAAGCTTACGGTGAGTTGCCCGTGACACTATATCTATATAATGTGACCCCGACAATATGCTGCTGTGTGACGGCTGCAACAAGGGACACCATCTCTACTGCCTCAAGCCCAAACTTACGGTGAGTTGCCCGTGACACTATATCTATATAATGTGACCCCGACAATATGCTGCTGTGTGACGGCTGCAACAAGGGACACCATCTCTACTGCCTCAAGCCCAAGCTTACGGTGAGTTGCCCGTGACACTATATCTATATAATGTGACCCCGACAATATGCTGCTGTGTGACGGCTGCAACAAGGGACACCATCTCTACTGCCTCAAGCCCAAGCTTACGGTGAGTTGCCCGTGACACTATATCTATATAATGTGACCCCGACAATATGCTGCTGTGTGACGGCTGCAACAAGGGACACCATCTCTACTGCCTCAAGCCCAAACTTACGATGAGTTGCCCGTGACACTATATCTATATAATGTGACCCCGACAATATGCTGCTGTGTGATGGCTGCAACAAGGGACACCATCTCTACTGCCTCAAGCCCAAACTTACGGTGAGTTGCCCATGACACTATATCTATATAATGTGACCCCGACAATATGCTGCTGTGTGACGGCTGCAACAAGGGACACCATCTCTACTGCCTCAAGCCCAAGCTTACGGTGAGTTGCCCGTGACACTATATCTATATAATGTGACCCCGACAATATGCTGCTGTGTGACGGCTGCAACAAGGGACACCATCTCTACTGCCTCAAGCCCAAGCTTACGGTGAGTTGCCCGTGACACTATATCTATATAATGTGACCCCGACAATATGCTGCTGTGTGACGGCTGCAACAAGGGACACCATCTCTACTGCCTCAAGCCCAAACTTACGGTGAGTTGCCCGTGACACTATATCTATATAATGTGACCCCGACAATATGCTGCTGTGTGACGGCTGCAACAAGGGACACCATCTCTACTGCCTCAAGCCCAAGCTCACGGTCAGTTGCCCGTGACACTATATCTATATAATGTGACCCCGACAATATGCTGCTGTGTGACGGCTGCAACAAGGGACACCATCTCTACTGCCTCAAGCCCAAGCTCACGGTGAGTTGCCCGTGACACTATATCTATATAATGTGACCCCGACAATATGCTGCTGTGTGACGGCTGCAACAAGGGACACCATCTCTACTGCCTCAAGCCCAAGCTCACGGTGAGTTGCCCGTGACACTATATCTATATAATGTGACCCCGACAATATGCTGCTGTGTGACGGCTGCAACAAGGGACACCATCTCTACTGCCTCAAGCGAAAGCTTTACGGTCGGGCGCATGTGACACTATATCTGCGCCTGACCGTAAGCTTTGCTTAGGGGCAGTTGCATAACGCTGTTAAGGGTTTTTCGTATAGATAATGGTACGGAACCCGTCTCGCACGAGTCCCACTCGCACTTTGCCGTGGAGAAGAAACTCCCTGCGGTATCACCGCTTTTCGTTATTTCGCTCCAGCAGCTAACGTGTTACCAATGCCTGGCGCTGTCATAAATAACTTACATATCTTATGTGTATTTCTCTGTGATACAATTTAAAGATTTCTTATTATTTATTTTCATGCTATCAGTCAAAAATTCAGGCGAAGGTAAGTTGTATCTGTGTTATCTTAAGAATAGGGAACAACACTTTTTGAAAATCTGTTCTACAATGTTCTGAAAAGTATATTTTTTTACAATAAACAGCATATTTTTGCACACAATTCATGTTTGGTAGGAAAATATCATATTTTAGTTTAAGGATTTTAAGTTGGTATAATAACTGAGGCGTGACGTCACTGACGTAAACCAAATGTCAATTTTTAAGGTTTGGAGACGCCTAATAAATATTTTACCTAATAATATTATAAGGACGTAACATTGGTAACATTTTTGTATGTATGTATTTTCCGGGTAATCTCTGAATCCACTGAACCGATTTAAAACATTATTTCACTAATAGAAAGCTACATTATCGAGGAGTTACATAGGCTACTTTTGATCATGATATTCCCACGGGATCGGGACTTACGCGCGTGAAACCGAGGGACTCTTCTAGTCGTTTATAACAATATACATGGATATCCTACATGTATCCATGTATGAGCATCCCAACATATTGTGTAAGTACATTAATTGCGTGCAGAAATGTAATTCATCATCAAAATCAAGCATGTTCCAAATTGGGCCGGAACTTTGTATGTAGACTTGTATCATAGTTAACTTTGTAACCCAAGGTGAAACTGTGGGACGCTAATAGTGAATACTATTTCAAAAAAACTTAACTCATATCTTCTCTTCCACGTAATACGCTTGGTATTGCCTTCAGACGGTACCTGAAGGCGACTGGTTCTGCGAAATCTGCAAACCTAAAGAAAGAACGCCTAGGAAGAGGCGGAAACTCTTCTCGGAACAAGAATTAGAAGACGAAGAATCTAACAGGTAATTTAGCTTAGTTTTCATTTAGTATGAACTTATTTTTGCTGATACTTAAGAAATTTGGCTTTAGAATGTTTCTTTTGCTGTTACTTTGATTATCGATGAAGAAATTAGCCGTTAAAGAAATGAGAATATAGACTTTCTCATTTTAGCATGGAAGAAGCAAATGTTACAAGATTTGTCGATGATGTGTCGGAGCGCGCTTAGGGTCATCTTTGCCCCTCTATTCCCTCTAGGTGTAAAGCTGTCTATCATTTTTTAATCTCATTGGGTCACCTTTGCGCCTATGCACAGCTGTATAACGATAAAAAGCAAAGATGATCGAAGGATTAAAAGCGCACTGCCTCAGTTGACCATCGTCTGCCTTAGACGCACTCCACAGACGATGGTCAAGTGAGAGTCTCGCCGCCATACCCCTAACGTGTGTTTAAACTTGTCCCTCGTTCCCCAGCGAATCCGAAGCATCCGACGTGGATAGCGGCGTGTGTCACGCGTGCGGCAGCGGGGGGCGGCTGGCCACAACCTGCACGCTGTGCGGCGGCAGCTTCCACCGCGAGTGTGCCGTGCCGCGGCCCACGCGCGGCCCCTGGACCTGCTCCACCTGCATACACGGGAACCATAGGGGTATGTTGTATACCATGCGCGGCGTACTGCGGCTGCCACAACCTGCACGCTATGCGGCGGCAGCTTCCACCGCGAGTGGGCCGTGCCGCGGCCCACGCGCGGCCCCTGGACCTGCTCCACCTGCATACACGGGAACCATAGGGGTATGTTGTATACCATGCGCGGCGTACTGCGGTTGCCACAACCTGCACGCTGTGCGGCGGCGGCTTCCACCGCGAGTGTGCCGTGCCGCGGCCCACGCGCGGCTCCTAGACCTGCTCCACCTGCATACACGGGAACCATAGGGGTATGTTGTATACCATGCGCGGCGTACTGCGGTTGCCACAACCTGCACGCTGTGCGGCGGCGGCTTCCACCGCGAGTGTGCCGTGCCGCGGCCCACGCGCGGCTCCTAGACCTGCTCCACCTGCATACACGGGAACCATAGGGGTATGTTGTATACCATGCGCGGCGTACTGCGGTTGCCACAACCTGCACGCTGTGCGGCGGCGGCTTCCACCGCGAATGTGCCGTGCCGCGGCCCACGCGCGGCCCCTGGACCTGCTCCACCTGCATACACGGGAACCATAGGGGTATGTTGTATACCATGCGCGGCGTACTGCGGCTGCCACAACCTGCACGCTATGCGGCGACAGCGTGACGACCAGCGTGCACGATTATTTATAAGGCTTATGTAAACAAAGACATGCTAATTTATGAAACCAGGAGTTATTATGATGTGTGGAATCGGAACGCGCCCTCCGATGATAAATAAAAAACTCATGGGTGTTTACTCTTTGTTATCCTGTTTTACATTACAAATTGTATCTACCTATAATTCCACATAAAGTTTTATCTCCATTTTAGCCTGCGCATAGGATTAAATTCCAAAAACCCCACAACCCGTAAGGACCCATGTGCCAAATTTTAATATTTTAGATCCAATACCCAAGCGTTGTCAAATATATGTATGACAAAGTGGAATAGATCCTAGTTTTATCCTAGTCTAGTTCAAGTCACGATATATTATGTTGCGCCGATCCAAGTGAACTGGTCTCTATTAAAGACTAGAAGGAGAAAGATCGCCTGATCTTTACCAGTTCCAAAGTCGGGAATTTACTTACACACCTTTAAAAAGAACAAAATTCGATCGTCGTTGTTAGAATCCCCAGAATCTAGGTAATCTGACCTTGATTGTCTGAACGTAGATCACTTGACACGCCGTTGCGCCGCCACAGCGCTCACCAACATCCACCAGTACACGAGCGCCATCAACTCTCGCTCCAGGCGGAGGCATAGCGTCTATTCTGGTTCGTCTTTCACAGTTGTTGGATCATCTCTCTTCATATCGTTACATTTTCGACTTTAAACGTAATAGTATTAAGGTGCATTTTAGCTCTCATTCTCATCTTTTGTCGTATTTGTTACTTGTCTCCATCTCTAACATCCTCAGATAGCTATCATTTTCAACTTTAACTCAATAGTATTAAGGTGTATTTAGCTATATAGAAGCTTTCTCATTTTCATCTTTTGGGTTACGTGTCTTCATCATCCTGAGATAGGTCTTATTTTATTGTATTTTCAACTTTAACCCAATAGTATTAAGGTGCATTTTAGCTCTCATTCTCATCTTTTGGGTTACTTGTCTTCATCTCTAACATCCTCAGATAGCTCTCATTTCATTGTATTTTCAACTTTAACTCAATGGTATTAAGGTGCATTTAGCTGTATTGTAGATTTTCTCATTTTCATATTTTGGGTTACTTACTCTTGTCTTCGGCTCTAACATCCTCATTTCATTGCATTTTCAACTTTAACTCAATAGCATTAAGGTGCATCTAGTCTTAGTAGCTTGACTCATCGTACCTACTTCGAGATCGTCTCCATTTATTCGTTTCATTGCTCTCAAATATTGAGTAACGGTTCAGTAAGTAATATAATGTAATATACCCCATATAATGTGTATGGTTTGACCACAGACTCATCAGACAGCGAGTACAACACAGCCCTTGTGAAGCTAAAAGGACGCCGACCCAGAGCTAGTAAAGAGGCCTCGCCGGTACAGAACGGCACCACTAAACGGTCGAGAAAGTACGTATCCATACTTATATCAGTAATATATTCCTACGAAACATCGAGCGTTGGAAAAATGCTAAAAGTACTAAAAGTAACGCGATTGAAACCGAATAAAGAGATTAATTTCATATCAAAATCGCGAAAACCGACGGAAATTAGTAATTAGTTGTAGATTTTGTAACGCGTTGTATCAAACCGACGGTCGAGGAAGTACTTATCTATATTTATTTCTGTAATATATTCCTACGAAACGTCGAGCGTTGGAAAAATGTTAAAAGTAATAAAAGCAACGCGATTGTGACCGAATAAAGAGTTTAATTTCATATCTACATCGCGAAAACCGACGGAAATTAGTAATTAGTTGTAGATTTTGTAACGCGTTGTATCAAACCGTTTCTGATTTTTCAGAACGAAAGAAGAAACAATTGAGAAAACGAAAGAAACGACAAATTCAAGAAGATCTAAGAACTCTTTAACAAACGGACATCATGGTAAGAAAATAATTGACTTTCCTGGTGGGGAATTAAACTATATTTGTGTTTGCTTATTTTGGTAATGGTTATCACTGTGCAAAATTCAACACTTAAGCGGTGGCCCATCGAAGTAATAAAGAAAGAAAATATGTTTTTAGGACAAGCACACAACAACAAATACAGAAGGAACAGGAACAAAAGTAGATAAAAACAATTTCACAATACATTCTAACAAACAAAAAAATTAAATTCCAGGAAACCGTGTGCGAACCCTAAATGGGCCGGCCTCAGCAAAAAGCTGTGGCCAGTAAACATACTTAAGCCACAGCGCTGGTCTTAACTGACTTAAGAGGATAGTCTCCATTCTCTTTCTCCATACAAACGTAGTTTAAATTTTCCTCCCTGGATAAAGACATTAGAGCAAATATGTTTATGCCATAAAACCTATATCTGTCATGAAAATGCCTGTCTACCTTTTTTTTTTTTCTAATTTAAAATAATAATAAAATGAAAAAAATAAAAAGGTAGATGAATGAATAGTCATGAGTTCATGACAGATATTAGTTTTATGGCATAAACATATTTGCTCTAATGTCTTTATCCAGGGAGGAAAATTTAAACTACGTTTGTATGGAGAAAGAGAATGGAGACTATCCTCTTAAGTAACTGACCGTGCAAAGCGCTGCATAATAAAAACTTGTCCTCATGTGTCCGGCGACTCTCCTTTCCGTTTTATAAGTTACCTTTGAAATATTTATCATAGAGCATTTAGTCTATGATATAACCTCGATATAACAAGTGAGTGTATGTGTTACCTTTCATGGGAGAATTTTTGATGCTGTATTTCGCCTAATAAAATATTTCTAATAAAATGCCTTTAGCAATAAAAACAAAGAAATATTATATTTATCATTTTTAATTTCAGCCGAATACAGAAAAGCCACTTAAAATTTGAGGCCTACTTAAATAATTCTAAATTCAAAATTAGTATGGGAATTTTTGACTTTGAGAGATGCTTAATTGTTAAAGTAGAACTCAAATTTTGAGTAGCGTTTGTGTATTCGGCCGATAGTGTATGATATTACCTAGATGTGACAAGTGCGTGTCCGTATCCGCAGCGCCGACGCCGCCGCCGGCCGCCCGCAAGCGCGTGCGCGTGAGTTCCCCCGCGCTGCACGAGGAGAGCCTTCAACTCCTGCTGCAGGACTGTATGAAGCACAAAGACAGCTGGCCCTTCGTGGACCCCGTCTCCGTTGAAGATGTAAGTCTTAAGATGATAGTCTCCATTCTCTTTCTCCATACAAACGTAGTTTAAATTTTCCTCCCTGTATAAAGACATTAGAGCAAATATGTTTATGCCATAAAACCTAAATCTGTCATGACAATGCATCTACCTTTTTATTTATTTTTATTTTCTAATTAAAATAGTAATCAAAAATAATAAAATGAAAAAAATAAAAAGGTAGATGCATAGTCATGACAGATATATATAAGTTTTATGGCATAAACATATTTGCTCTTATGTCTTTATCCAGGGAGGAAAATTTAAACTACGTTTGTATGGAGAAAGAGAATGGAGACTATCCTCTTAAGCCCGCACTTTAGATCGTTTTTGTGAGGATTTACAGAAGAAAATAAATATAAAGTATTTTCGTGTCTTGAGCCCGCACTTTGGATCGTTTTTGTGAAGATTCCATTCGTGCGATAACGTACAAAGACGTACGTATGGAAGCTCGCAGAATTAGTCGTACCTAGTATACGTACGACTAATTGGTATCCAGTCTGCGTCGACGTCCGAACACAATACGATCTTGTTGGGATTTTGAAACGCGTTGATACGTAAAAATGGATGTAGAAAATAATTGACTGGTCTCCAACAAAGATGAGGTCACGAATGCGACATCACCGTAGCGCGTGGCGCGTAGCGCGTAGCGCGACCCATTTCACGGATACACACTTATTCAGTGTGCACACACATTCGTACGACCACAACCATACGTTTACGTAATGGATTTTAGTTTTTATACCTATCTAGACTTTTATATTTTATATCTGTTTGTCATTCTAACTGTTCTCATCCGAGCGATGTTCGAGCCCGGGGTCCGCTAAACCCTAAATTAATTTGGGGTCGGCGCAGTAGGTAAGTCATCATTGACCATACCTTCTGCAAATAGATTTGGCAATATTTTTACGGCCGGCCGCCTGCCTGACACCAACCCTCCTAGGGACTAAGCAGTTTATTCGCCACCGTGCGGAGAGAACTTAAGGTTTGCTAGTCTCCCTCAGATCCCTTAGTCGCCTTTTACGACACCCACGGGAAGAGATGAGGTAGCCCTATTCTATGCCGGGGCTACACGGCTAGGCTGGGCTGTTTGTCATCCTAACTAAATCTATTTTACTATTATAAAGCGGAAGAGTTTGTTTGTTTGAACGCGCTAATTTCAGGAACCACTGGTCCGATTTGAAAAATTCTTTCTGTGTTTGATAGTCTATTTACTGAGGAAGGCTATAGCCTACTTAAATATAAAATAAAAACTATTACGTAAAATATAAAAAAAAATACGAAACATACAAATTCGTGTCCAAAATGCTTGTGACTACACCAGCGCCCCGCAGTATCACCCTTAAAAGTCCCAATCTCCCCCTACTACAAAGCCTCTAACCCCCAGGTACCGGACTACCTAGACGTGATAGAGCAGCCGATGGACCTCTCGACGGTGAAGGGCAAGCTGCAGGGCGCCGCGTACCGCCGCGACGAGGAGGCCCTGGAGGACATCGCGCTGGTCTTCCGGAACTGCTACACGTACAACAAGGACGAACATCAAGTTGCCAAGTTTGTATCTCAGTTTTATTTAGATCGCGCTATCGAAATTACTCGTAGGTAAATTTTTATTTACATAGAGCACGGAGAGCAGATGGTCGTTGGGGCCGAAAAGTTCTCGAATGGAGACCGCGGATCGGAAAGCGCAGCGTTGGACGTCCACCAACGAGATGGACGGACGACTTGGTCCGCGGCCGCGGGTTCACGATGGATGCAGGCCGCTTATGACCGAAGCATCTGGAGATCTATGAGGGAGGCTTATGTCCAGCAGTGGACTTCTTACAGCTGAAATGATGATGATGATGATGAAATTTTTATTTTACCATCACAGCGCCACCTAGCCCCAAACTAATTCGCCCGACGCGCCTCAGAGGTCCCTACCTCTGAGGCAATACAGAAGGTTGCAGGTTCTATTCCCGCCAGATTTGTTTCTGGACTGGGTATCTCTATGTATAACAAGCGACCCGCCCCGGCTTCGCACGGTGCAACATATAAACCTTCCAATTGAATGAATTCAAAATCCGTTGCGTAGTTTAAAATATCTAAGCATACATAGGGACAGACAACGGGAAGCGACTTTGTGTACTATGTAGTGATAATGTAGGTATGTATTTACAGAAGAAAATAAATATAAGTATTATATTCGTTGTCTAATCACCGTAACATAAGCTTAGTAGCTTACCTTGGCTAAATGGCGCTGTGTGATGTTCACAGAGTTAATTTATAACCGTGTATTTCCGTTGTCTAGTACCCATAATGCGCACCTATAGTGTTTAATTTTGGGGCTAGATTCTGTTGGTGTAACGTCGTGCAAAATTAATATTATGCCATGTTTCCAGAGCGGGCTATCGGCTCGAGAAGTACGTAACGAAGCGCTGCACGGAGCTGGGGCTAAGCTTCCCCTCCACGGACCCCGTGGATCCCCCCACAGACCCCGACCCCGCCCCCAAGAAGAACCCCTCCAAGAGACAGAAGGTCAAATGATACCGGACCCCCTCCTCACGGCTACACGACTACCACTGTTACTGAGGCGTAGGATATTTGTACAGTGCTACGGCGGTAGATGACGCTTTTTTCAATTTTTACGTTTAAATACTTGTGTAGGGTAGTTTTGTTCAAATAATTTGTTCAGTTCGGGGATAATGCTGTTATTTGTTAGAGCGTTGAGTAAGTTTTGGCTCGGTTTTTTATGATTTTTAACCAAAAACAAAAACACACATCTAAATAGATTAGAAATCAGAAGATTTTTTTTTTGTTTTATACGCGTTCGAAAACAGTTCAACTAGATTTTCAGCGTATTTTAGTAAATCAGATTAATTCTATAGTACAGTTTTTCACTCGTTGCACACCGGGGGACGTAAAACGGGAGCAGTGTAGAGAGTATTTCGCTGTCTCTTCTACTCATAGGTGTTAGGGGCGGACGCAGCGCTGCGCATTATTGCTATCGATAAACTGAATCGATATTTACTAGGAAGATGTCGCTACGAGGCCTTACTCGCAAAGATACAAGGAAATGCGTCCACGCGCTGCTCTAACCTTACTATGATTTATGACCAGTGTGCAGATAGTGAAATTTTTTACTTTATATATCACCCTTTTATTGTCACAAATGTATGAGATGCGCGGGCGCTCTCGTACAGTCAATTATTCCAGTTTAGGTTACTTTTATGCTTTTGTAACTGTTGAAATGACTTTGTTGACATGATAAACTTATGAAAAAATCAAGTGAATCAAAACAAATCGAGGTTTCACTACAAATATTATTAAATTACCGGGGTATTTACCATGTTTTAATTTGTCTCGATATGTAGCCAGTAATTGCAACTAGCTTGATTACGAGACTCCGATATAATCTATCTCGTGAACAAAGCCATTTGCAATTACTGGCGAAATATCGAGCTCCGTAAAAAACAAATTAAAACATGGTAAATACACGGGGTATTAATTAATTAAATTTGTAGTGAAAATAACCATGTTAATTTAAAATCGTAAATCGAGCTTTACCTCTATAGCAGATTGACATAGGGTAAAAGCTAGGGCATGAATCCCGGGATCCCGGGATATCGTAATCCCGGGATCTCGGACGCAAAAGTTCGATATTATAATCCCGGGATTGAGTGATCCGATATCGAGATTTGAGCAATTTACTATTTGGGTATAAATTAAGGTTTTTAGCTATATTTTTCCTCATGGAATGATTGAATAGAACTATTAAAATTAAACCCAAATTTGTCTACCCCTGAGGATGAGATCTGTAAAGATTTAGAAGCGTAGGGAATTGGTAAAATGTTTCAAACAATAAAAGTAACGTGATTCATTGCAATTTTTAAGACAATTATTTTTTATACAAGCTCGCATGCAATTTTTTCTGCTAAAAACATTTTAGTGGTGCGCCTAGAATTTGGCGCGAAAGTTTAGACACTTTCGGGTTTAGGCTATTTGTCCGCCATATTTCCAAAATGATGGGGTGGACGGCCCTCGGGGTAACTTATTTACGTAATGAAACCACTAGAGTCTTAAATATATTAAATATTTTAGATTTAACACATTTTTATTGTATTAAATTCGCTTTTTTTAACGATATCTAAAATCTCAGTATCAATCCCGGGATCCCGGGATTGAGCTCTTAATATCGATATCGTCCCGAGATTGAAAACCTTCCGATATTGCATGCCCTAGTAAAAGCCACATTGTAAAATTAAAAGATTTTGTTAATTATCTAGGCTTATCTAGCTTCTACACGGTTCGCCAGTTCATTTACGCCTTTTATTTTGGTATTCTAGACTCGATAAAATGGCCGCAGTTGGTGTAACCACCTTCTGAAAGGCGTAAGTTTATAAAATTAGAAAGTAGACTTAAAATAAGCATTTAGTGTGTAAACTGTAGCATTTGTACAAGTTCGGATTATGCGCGGAAACGACGCCCTAAGTACCTTATTGAATGATGTCAATTGTAATGTATTTTAGATCAAAAAACTAGCTTAGGGCTAAAGAAACAACGTGGAATTAAATCCTTCTATTTACTTCACTTGCAATATTCTTAGTTTTTCTCTTTATTGGGGGTGAAAATTAACTTTTACGCTGCTGTTGAGTGTTCTTGACACGATAGTATTTAATCTTATTTTCATACTTTTGTTGAAGACTTATTAGTTGAAATGTTTTAAAGGGAAAAATCAACTATAAAAACAACGCATGGCCGACATTAAGCGGGATTCGAACCATGCATCTTTTCTCAATCTGGGAGAAACGACTTGAATTTTTGCATCTGCATTTACCATCTACTACAACTTAGGCATGTTTGCGGCATCCCGATGGCATTGAGTTACAACTAATAAACTTAGATCTATGTTAGGAACACTCAACAGTGGTGCCACCTATCTTAAACCACAAGATTTTATTCTTGTTTCACTTTTGTCGTTATAATTACAATGTAGGTATGTATTTGTGTACACTCAGTAAATTACGCGCACGTTTTGCTCATAAACTTTGTTTTTTAATTGCAGACTAAGATTTGACACATCTTCTCAAACAAAATATGTGAAATACAAAGAACCTAAACGTCATATTGTAGTCTAGAATTAAAAAATGTACTGTAGCTTTTAATGTTTTCACAGAAAACAAGTAACAAATGACCAATGATCGTATCGACCCAACGTGTTTTTTTATTTATGTTATATTTATATTAATTAATTTTAAATGTTAGTTTTTTAAGTTAGATTTAGTTTTTGATTCTGTTTTCGTTTGATTCGTAGATAGGTAGTTTTCTTTTTTTTTTGCTAAATTTTATTTCTTTTTTTCGTTTGTTGGTAACTCTTTCTGGGTTTGTTGCTATGGGTTGTAGCTGATTGTAGAATCTGAAACTAAGATGATTGAGAAGTCTGGCTTACTCGCAAAGACACGAAGAAATGCTTTCTTAATTTCGACTTAGCGGGTACTAGTACTCGTGGCGAAGTGGTCTTATATGCTAGTTCGGATTCTAATGTACCAGTAACTTGCGGGTTCGAATCCCGCCGAGTACTAATTTTCGTAAGCATTTTTTCAAAAACAAAACAGCTAAACCCTTAGCAAGCAGTGTCGTTTTGTTACACCATTTAATTGATATGTTAAATTGTAAGTGTATCTAGCATTCCTGATTTTGTTTCTGATAATTTTGCCTGCGATTATTTATTGATGTAATTTATAATGTAGTTAATAAACACTCGATACAACTGAAGCCTTTAATTTCCTTGAACTTTTCTAATTTAAATAAAGTACTTTCATTTGATACCCCACTCGGGTATATTTGAAAACATTCGGTTTTTTTTCCGAGTTTGACCCTACATATACTTTGAACGGCTAAGCCGATTTTGATTAAACATGCATATTCTTGTCACAAAAGTCATGCTCTTTTATTGTATATGGTAGGATTATCTACCATAAATAAATTACAAACTTCCTTCTCATCCGAGCGATGTTCCTGTTTGCATACCTCTCGGGAGATAAACCCCAAATTGTTTTTAAGCTATTGCATAGCTTTTATCGCGGACTTTGAGCGCGGCCACCGAATCAAGAAATTCCGTTACGAAAATAAAACCTAACACCCCCCATTCCGCCTACCATGCCAACATGGTACAAAATAAATAAATTTATTTGCATAAGTTGATGAAAAATGCTATGCAATAGCTTTACCGCGGCAGTCCCCGAGTGCCTTTTTATTTAGGTAGCAGCCCCGGCATAGAATAGGGTTACTCCACCTCCCGTGGGTGTCATAAAAGACAACTAAGGGATCTGAGGGAGACTAACAAACCTTAAGTTCTCCCTGTGTGCTAGCAGATATACTGCTTGGTCCCTAAGAGTAGGGTTACCAGATGAAAGAAACAAAAGTCCTGAGAAAAGTCCTGATTTCCACCAAAAAATCCTGAGATTTTTCACACTTTGTTTTTTTTTCTTCTCATACTAATTTATAATTTTAATACTCGTAATGGGGGGGTTGGCAGCGTTATAAATAGGTGTTAATTTTATGCAATTATTACCAAAGAATGATTATTAGAAGATACCAAATGATTCTGACCAAATGGTTAATTTTAATTGTACAATTATTACCAAAGGATAAGTTACTAAATATTAGGTACCTATGGTAAAACTGATTAAGTAGGTATCTCTTAGCAGCACTATTTATTGAAGTAAATATTGAAGTACTATAAAATACAGTCGTAAAGAAATGCTGAATGAATTCAAGAAAAAATGCACCAGTAGTAGGTTTCTAATTAGATAAATAATGAATGATTATTTTTAGTTTGTTTACTTTTTACTCAAAAAATCTTTAATTAAGTTGGTATTTTGTTGAAATTTCTAAAAATCCTGAGATTTTAAGAGATTTGCGAAATCCGCCCGCAATCCTGAGAAATGTCCAAAAATCCTGAGATCTCAGGACAAATCCGGAGATCTGGTAACCCTACCTAAGAGGGAATAATGCTCAATCTATTTGAAAAAGGTATAATCAATGATGAGATGACTTACCTAATGTACCAACTCCAAATAAAAAAAACAAATTGAGGTTTAGGGGACCCTATGCCCCCGAGAGGGATGCAACTGGGAATGTTGCTTGGATGAGAAGACAAGATAATAATAATGTGTTTCAAGACTACAGAAATACCAGATCTACAGATACAGTAAAACAACAGTTCACTAGCACATGATTTATTTAGAATTCCTTACAACATAAACAGAAGTTACACCATTACAACTAACATGGGAAAGTGTTCAGTGGTGCTCTGCAGCCTCCTTCCTCCTGATTTCAGCCCATTTGCTCACATTCTCAGGTGAGTTCGCTGGAAAAGAAATATAAATTTAATAAGAAAAGTTGTTAAATGGCTATTTAGTGAACTGTTAAGAATTAAGGACAAAATATACAATTTTTTTTCAATTTATTGTTCCTGAGAAAAAGGACCTTGAACTATGTCCAGACTAGAGAATCAAAGGCTTCTATAAAACAACATGTTAACAAATCTAGTGAATTTAAAAAGGGTATTCTAAAGGTCTATTGTATTTGACTTGAGGTACAAAACAGTAAAAATTATGGAACTGTCATATAATTATAATATAAAAAGGATTCTATGATTCACTACGAGGATAAGACTGAATCTTTTCTTAGATTTTTTGTTGAGCTCATAACTGGTAAAAAATACTCTATTTTTATCCAAATGTCACTAATGCAGACAAAATAATGATAGGATGATGAACAAGTATGTATTTAGTGAGTAAAATGAAATATTCCAAAAGATTGACAATATTCAAGGTCTGAATATGAATTGGTGGTCTACTTAATAGGTATCCTATAAGTGAGTGGATAACAGGAGGGTTACTGTGGTTCGTTTCGATACGTCATCGATACTGTCATACGATGATTCTACTGTCACATTCTGATAGTAGGGTGACAGTAGAACCATCGTTATGACAGTATCGTTGTCGTATCGAAACGAACCAAAGTAACCGTCCAGGATCTATATGCAACTGGTTACAAGACACAACTACTCGAAACTTACATAGCTTGTGGATTTTATAGAAGACGGGTAGGGAGACAGCGATCCCAATCATCCAGTACTTCCAGATCCACTGGTTCTGAAGGTAGAACTTCATCGGGAACTGGGCGACCTTCGCCGTGAACGTGTACGGATACTTCATGGGTCGCGCTGGAGCGTCACCCGACATTTTTGCAACGATTTATATACTCTAGAAATAACAGAAATCACAACTATTATGTAATGTTTTGTAAAAACTCGTTTCAATGTCAAAGGTTAAGTGTTTCATGTCAGAACTGTTGTAAGACACTTATTCGGTGAATTATTGACAAAATAGCTATAAATTCTCTAGAAAAAAGAAAGAATTTTAACAAAATCAGACAATTTTCTAACCTCTTCAGGGAAAAATCGACAGCAAATGACAAAATTGTAAAAATTGTGTCAGATCAAAAGTGACGGTTTTTTAATGGCATCAAACGAATGGCTAGGCAAAACGTTATTAGTTTATACAGTTTTGTCTGGTGACCTGTTATTTTAGTTCGTTTGTAAATATCATTGGTGGTTTATAAATAATCTCTTTGAATATCATTGCGGGTCGTTGCACTGGTATTGCATTGCTATAATATCAAACAGTTTTTTGTTTTGCAAATGTTTGAGTTTTGTTTATAATATTTGCGAGCAATGCCATCTATTTGTAAGTGAGTGAAGATTTAACAGTAGGTATTTTGTTTTACCGTCAATATTTTTCGATCGTCAATGTCAAATTCCTCAGTCATTGTTCGTCAAACTGTCAAATCAAACGAATCGAGGAAATTGCAAAATGTTGGAGCGTTTTGTGAAACAGTTCTCGTATTTTAACGAATGAATGTGTTCTATTAATTGTAAATTAACGTGAATAACAATATAATGTGCGACAATGGCTTCAGTGAAAGTGGCTGTAAGGGTTCGCCCGTTCAATCAAAGGTAAGATTTTTACAAACACCAGGTACCTAATTATTACAGACATTGTTTTCAAAAGTTCAAGAATCCTATCATTTGCAAAGCACTTGCTACTTTGCATAAATCATTGTAAATATATCATACTTGTTTGACCAACACAAGTTGATATACTTATAGATGAAGTAGAGAGATAAGTAATGATAATAATGTAAAACTAAAAGCTGCTATGAACAAAAAACCATGATGTCACGTAAAACGACAATGACATTCACGGTTGGTGCATCTGGAGCACAACTGTACCTCAGACCCGCTGTTCTAGATGAAAGTTTTACAAAAAAATTGTAAAAAAGTAGTGACCCAGATTGGGTGCCCAATCTCATTTAATGAATGGAATGTTTGACTGTTCACTGCTACATTTTGTTTACATTTCTGATGTAAACAATGATGTATTAACAATAATATACTAAAGTTAACAGGAAGCCCTTGTTATTACATTTGGTAATTAGCCAATATGTTACCTCAGCAAAAGGGACTTCTTGAGCTTACAAATTCATGAAATATATTTTAAAATTCTCACAGCTTTTATAAAACAGTATTCCTACTACAAATCAGTCAATGATTAATATTTTATAATTTAATAAACATAACCACAACTAAATGGCATATTACTCTGCAGGAAAAATATACATATTGCATAGTCAGTCACCCAGTTCTAAAACAAATATTTATTTTTAACCCTATAAAATTGCACCAGGCGGCAATCAAACCATCAACCTTCTGCATTGCAATGGGGCATTCACCCATCACACCACAGAGGTCGTTAATTCATTAACAACTATGTTGCCAGCATAATATGCTAAAACATGACAATTAAAGTGAAACTCCTCGTCACATATTCATTAATACGAGAATCCAATCAGCTTAACATAAAGTATTTTAGTTTCCCACAAGTTTCATGTAGAACTTAAATAGACATGGTCGCTGTTATATGACTCATTGCCATCATAATTTTATCAGGTTGCTGGAGGTTGCTAATATAATCTAGTAACTACCTACTACATTTAATTTTGGTAGAATGATTCATAAAAAATAATAATAGAAGTAAACAAAATATTACTAAAAACAGTATATTAATAATCTTTTAGTTTATTTGTTTTGGAACTTGATATTTCGCCAGCAATTTCAACTGGCTGTTTAGCCAGTTGTACCCGAAGGGTAAAAACGGGTCCCTATTATTGAGACTCGGCTGTCTGTCTGTCACCAGGCTGTATCTCATGAACTGTAATAGCTAAATAGTTGAAATTTTCTCTCAAGCTGTTACAGTTCTACTTCATCCAAAGGTTGCCTGGAAGAAATCGCTTTCAGCGATAAGGCCGCCCATTTGTGCAACTTAATTTTAAGCTTGTTTATTATTTATTTATGTGTTTTTTGTATTTTCTTTGTTTTATGTTGTGCAAATAAAGATTTCTCTCTATCTATCTATCTATCTATATTTCTGTTACTATTACTAGTATCTATAAAAAAAACAAATAACTATTTTTTTTTTGTGATAATGTTACGAAAAACATTGTGGTATGCCCGACTCACACTTAGCTGGTTTTTAGGGTTCCGTAGCCAAATGGCAAAAAACGGAACCCTTATAGATTCTTTATAGATCCGTTTTTCATAAATTTGTTACTAGCTGCGGTTTCACCTGCGTAATTCCCGATCCCGTGAGATTATCGGGGGCAATATCCAATGAAACTCTTTATTATTTAAACTATCCCTATGCAAATTTTCATCTAAATCAGTTGAGCCATTTGACTGTAAAGAGGGAACAACTTTCAGATCTATCTATACTAATATTATAAAGCGGAAGAGTTTGTTTGTTTGTTTGAACGCGCTAATCTCAGGAACCGCTGGTCCGATTTGAAAAATTCTTTCAGTGTTGGATAGTCCATTTATTGAGGAAGGCTATATGCTACTTTTGATCCCGATATTCCCACAGGATCGGGAATAATGCGGGTGAAACCGCGGGGAGCTGCTAGTATATAATTTTAGTGTAGTGTGATGAGATGGATGTGATATGTATAATAATAATAATATTATCAAGATTCTCTTAAATCTATAATTAATGTGTTACAGAGAAAAGGACATGAGTGCCAAGCTCATAGTCCAGATGGAAAGCAAGAAGACGAGGCTGCTCACAGTGAAAGTAAGTCAACATTGTTGTGTTTTTATTTATTCTCACCATTTTATGCTCATTAGCCGTTTACATTTCGACTAGCTGTGTCCCGCGGTTTTACCCGGGTAAGCCCGATTCCGTGTCCCCGTCATATTGGATGACACTGCAGAAGGTTGAGGGTTCGATTCCCGCCGGGTGCAAGTATTTATGATTAAAAATAGATGTTTGTTTCTGGTCTTGGTGTTATCTATGTATCATATTATGTATTTACAAAAATAAAAGTATAATTATGTAGTATATCCGTTGTCGAGTACCCATAGTACAAGCCTAGTTCTTTGTTTGGGGCTAAATTAAGCTGTGTGTAACGTCGTGGAATGGCGTGATATTTCGTTGTTAATGATAATGACCCATCCTGTTATAATACTAATTGCAGTCTGCGGTTTTACTTGCCTGGCTCTAACAGAACTTTCTTAGAGTTCATGGAGATCTAAGATCTACGTACAATTAGAAACGTTGCTTGGAAGAGATCGTTTTAGCGATAAGATCGTCCATTGTACCTTTCTTATAATTTTAAGCTAGTGTCCTTTAAAATATTTAAGAGGATAGTCTCCATTCTCTTTCTCCATACAAACGTAGTTTAAATTTTCCTCCCTGTATAAAGACATTAGAGCCAATATGTTTATGCCATAAAACTTATATCTGTCATGACTATGCATGTACCTTTTTATTTTTTTATATACAGATAGAAGCTCAAGGCATTTTACTAAAAATGTTTTACAAGGAGATAATTACTATTATTATTAAATACTTACTTTTTACTTACGTATTTACTTTAACTTATCTCTTGATCTACTTTCTGATTTAAAAAAATACAAGTTTTTAATTCTTAATCTGATTCCTAACTGCAAATGCTAATGAGAAATTTACTTTTCTTCGTATTTGCCATTGAAAAATAAACCGTATGGCTTAAAATTCAGAGTTCGAATTGGATATTCGTTTAACTGTGTCCTACTGCGAAAAATTGGCGGGCATACAGTATTACGACTACAAATATATTGTAATGTATGTATGCACAGGTGGGTCACAAAAGGTACTCCTTTATATAGAGTAGGCATACGGAATCGCTTCTAAACTTTTTACTGTCTAGCGAATTGTAGTTTTTTAGTCGACCTCTGTGGTGCGTTGGACGAATGGCCGACTGTATTGTAGATGGTTGCGGGTTTGGGGTCCGCCCGGAGCAAGTATTTATGCTTAAAAATAAATATTTACACTGTATATTTCTCAACTATTCCATGTCCATTATTTTATCTTTTCTGTAAGGCAAAACAAAATCTCATTGTTTTGGTTTACGTTCAGTAGTATAATATTTATTATTATACCATACTCGTAACAAATCTATTTCTCAATGCGTCGCGCGGTTTCATCTGCGTAAGTCCCGATCCTGTTCGAATATCGGGATTAAAAGTAGCCTATGTTACTCCTCGATAATGTCAAGCTTTCTATTGGTAAAAGATTTTTTTAAATCGGCTAAACAAACAAATAAATCTTTCCTCTTTAAAATAATATTATAGTAATATGTCAGGTGTAACCGCTCATACTCAATATTACGCTCATAAACTCTATATTAAATTTTCTTATAGAGTAGAGGCAGTTGCTATAGTAGAAAACTGAACTGATTTTGTTAGTTTGCATCAGTAACTGTCAAGGTTTCTTTACTGAATAAAGTCTAGCTTAGACTTTCACTGTGTTTTTGTTGAGGCACTACCTTCCTACATTGTATTACTGTCGAATGTAAATTGTAATAAAATCGATATCCTCATTTTTCGGTTTTAATCGCGTGGTGTTTATTACTTTTAGCATTGTTTCAATGCTCAAAGTTTCAAGACCTTTGCAGGTCTCGAAGGTTTGTGACAGCTTATAGCGATGTCTTACAGGCAACCTTTGTATGGAAGAGATCGCTTTTGGATGGATTTAGGTAAAAACGGGACCCTACTACTGAGACCGCGCTGTCTGTCTGTCCGTCTATCACCAGGCTGTATCTCATAAACCGTGATAGCGGCAACAGAAATATCTGTGAAAAATTTCAATGTCTTGCTATCACAGTTCATGAGATAGAGACTGGTGATCAGACGGTTACCGGACTCTTAGCAAAAGAGTCTTTGGGTACAGAACCCTAAATATGAAGATCAAACTTTTTGTGCGAATCTTAATTTACCTAAGTTAAAAGCTGGATTGTCGTTCACACGGCTATATTCGTATTATGGTAAACAGTAGTGATTATGGCGTCATCACCACAACTTATACTATAAAAAGTAACGTTGGGCGGTAACTTAAATATTGTGTGGGAAAATACTAACTAGTATTGAATTAATTTTACTGTATTTTAAGTTTATCACAATCGTATCATTTCATTGAGGGCACATACATACAAATAGCTAGACCACGCGAATTATGTCCTTCACGTGTCAGAAACACGTGAAAAACCCTGACAAAACGTCGTGGTATTCGGCGGTAACTGGCAGTCCGCGTGCGTCTATAGTTGCCGGACGTCCGTTAAAACTAATAAAATGCCTCGTTGTATGCCTCGTTGATTAGTAACTGTCAGTCGCGTATTAGTAACTGCAAAATCCCAAAAACATCGAGTACATAAAGGCAGGAACATATTGTCTGTGGCTGTGACGTCACTGTAGGTATTAAAAAGTCGGCACGCTCGGTTTCAATACAAATCGAAGTACATGTGACGTCTACCTATATGTACCTATATGTCTGTGATTGCGGGAGTTATTAAGTTGAAGATTATTGAGTAGGTTGGGGCAGTCTCAGTATGAACTGTTGCTAAACCACTTGAAATCGTTATACCTATATCCTAAGTGGTGATATTAAATTAAAAATCAAAACATGATTTCCAAATAAATAAAAAACAAAGGCTGATATAGGTTTTATTGCATTTAAACATATTTTCTCTATTATCTTTAACTAGGGAGAAAACAGTCGACAACGTTTTTATGGAGAAAAGAGTAGGTAGACTTTCTCCTTAAAGCTAAGATTTTGTTGCCTACTCCATCTCTCTTTTACTATTATAACGCCCATATATTTCTCACGTACAATAAAATGTAATAACGTATTCTCTCACTGTCGGGTGTCGAACTGATGGTAAAAATTTAATATCTTATTTACGACATTTATCAGCGCGGAAACTTTAAACCGTACTGTTTTATTTTTCATGTTTTAATGCACCGATGACTTTAGATAACTTGCTTTCGAGAGATTTGAATATCTTTTAGGATGATGATTTTTTTGAGATCTCATTCGTTTGTAATCGTTTTTTAAGGTTCCGTACCTCAAAAAGTAATAATATTGTTAAACCACTCGCGTTGTCATTGCGAATCTAATGCCACCTCGCTAAAATCCATAGAACGAAATTTGAAATCGCTTAAGTAGTTTCAGAGATTACCCGGAAAATACATACATACATGCGTTGTTACCAACGTTACCTCTTTATAATATTAGTATATAGATATAGATTTGACAAAGGTCAGGGTCACTCCTCAGGGCCGAACCATTATAAATAAATAATAAATAAATAAATAAATTCTGTGAACAACACACAGCGCCATCTAGCCCCGTGGTGAGCGACTAAGCTTGTGTTACGGTGACTAGACAACGGATATAATACTTATATTTATTTTTCTTTTGTAAATACATACATATTATACATAGAGGGACACCCAGACCAGACACAAATATTTATTTTATAAGCATAAATACTTGCACCCGGCGGGAATCGAACCCGCAACCTCCTGCATTGCAGTTGCGCTTTCGCACGACGCGCCACAGAGGTCGTCAAATCCTAGACCACGGTATTTGATAGATGTAAACTGTTCAACTTCCAGAATAGCAAAGAGCAAAATGACGGCAGCCGGGAGAGGTACAAAGACTTCACGTTCGACCACTCGTACTGGTCCTTCGATGGCGGGGACAACCACTACGCTTCACAGGAACAGGTGAATATATTATATTTTGTACGAATAAACATAAGAACTCTTTGTTTTCAAAATTGTGAACCCAACTTCCCATCTGTCATCTGGAGCGATACCGATCACGAACGGTCGTGCCGGTTAAGCAACACTTGGCGCGGTCATTACTTGGATGGGTGACAAATAGTTTGTGTGGCAAAAAAAAACATTTTCTCGAGCTCCTCCGTGCTTCGGAAGGCACTTTCAGCAGTTGGTCCCGGTTGTTGTCTGGGATAGCAGTCGTTAGATCAAGTTAGAGGCCGTAGGGCGATCTGAAAACTTTAACACTAGGTGAGCCTCACCACTACATGAAAAGAAGAAGAAGCAGTTTAGGCTGTGCGATGATCCATCAGTCACTCAGTCAGAACAAAGCTTTTTATATATATTTATTGCAAAGAATCAGCTGGTACGTTGTTAAGACTGCATTCACATGCACACATTCACATTCTCTGCATTGCTAACATCGCACTTACGGTGAAGGAAAACATCGTGAGGAAACCAACATGTCATAGGACTCACTACGGTCCGAAGACATGGGATATTCAGTGTTTTCTATGTATCATATGTATGTATTTACAAAAAAAAATGTATAATATGTAGTATATCCGTTGTCTAGTTCCCATAGTACAAGCCTAGTGCCTAGTTTGGGGCTAGATTGCGCTGTGTGTAACGTCGTGCATTATTTATTTATTATTATTTGTTATGTTCTAGGTGTTCTCAGACCTTGGACTGGACGTGATCGACAGCGCGTTCGAGGGGTACAATGCTTGTGTGTTCGCATACGGACAGACCGGCAGCGGGAAGACTTTTACCATGATGGGCTCACAGGTCAGTTCTTACTGCAAATATATCTCTATTTATTTATAATTTATTTTATTATTTAGGAAGACAAACAGTTACATTGATTAAATACATATAAATGGAATTAAGGACGCGTGGGGTAGCATTAGATATGTCTATCTAACGATATCCCACACGAGGGGGTAAACGAGAAATAAATATAAAGGTGTCTTGTTGTTAACTACGAAACCCTTAAAACTACATAAACAGCAAAAGAAATAAATAAATAAATAAATAAATTCTGTGAACAACACACAGCGCCATCTAGCCCCGTGGTAAGCGACTAAGCTTGTGTTACGGTGACTAGACAACGGATATAATACTTATATTTATTTTTCTTTTGTAAATACATACATATTATACATAGAGGGACACCCAGACCAGACACAAATATTTATTCTATAAGCATAAATACTTGCACCCGGCGGGAATCGAACCCGCAACCTCCTGCATTGCAGTCGCGCTTTCGCACGACGCGCCACAGAGGTCGAAATAAATTAAATAAATCAAAGTCAAGAAAGTAAGAGAATGAATTAACTATTATCTCATCAGAATCCCCCCCCCCCCTTTATTCTATTGCCTTCATAATTCTATTGTTCTCGTTGAATTCGATATATTCGAAACAATACTTATTATTTCTAAAACAGACGATCTTCAAGTTGATAAAACTAAAAACAATTTTCCCTTCAATTACTCATGACTTGCGTGTATTTTTCTTATCGTGAAACGTGCAAACGATTTGATAAAAACATAATATCAAACTTGTTAGGTTTATCAATTACTTTTCTCTTGTTTATCCGCTTCGTTTACAATATGTACAATAAAAACAATGATTTTTTTTAATGAAGTTTACAAAGTAACTAGAACATACTCAAAGTGTATGGCTGTTCAAGTTGGTCTGCAGAACCCCAGAGCTCCACCGAGCCTATGTTGGGGCTCTGCAAAATGACGAGAAAAAGCAATCAATATTCTACAAGGAGAAATTCGACAATAAAAAAATGTCTAGAGCAATAAAAACATAAGAAATATTAAAAATAATTAAAACAAATATCACTGAAAAACCCTGCTTTGCGTGGCGTAGTCGGGTATTTTTTTTTACTGCGAACCCTATTCTATGCCGGAGCTACACGTCAAACAAAATACATAATAATACATGATTAAGACCCTGTAGAATCGTGTGAATTTAAAAAATTTATTGAGACCTATTTTGTAATTAAACTCATTTTTCGGTTTTCATCCCGTATTACTTTTAGCATTGTTTTAATGCTCAACTTTTCGAGACCTTTACAGGTCTCTTTCTCAGAATTTAATTGGTCTCAACCCCGAAGAAGAGACATGTAATAAACACCACGCGATTAAAACCGAAAAATGAGTTTAATTACCATGAAAAACCCGGCCAAGTGCGAAACTCGCGCACGAAGGGTTCCGTACCACTATCACAATTGGGTACGGAACCCTAAAATGGTTTACAACAACTTTGATTCAAAGAAAATCTGAAACTTATAAAAAACTCTTTGGACAGTGAAGGCAGACTAGTATATTTGACAGATAGGGCAGCCATTTTGAATTCCATGACCAACTCGATTTGACTTGACCAATCAGAAGCGACCTCACATCGTACCTACTAATATTTCCTTGTAGTTTTTGAAACACGTTTGTTGTATGGGAGCCCCTTTTGTATTTGTTGTTGTAGCGGCAACCGAAATACATCTTCTGTGAAAATTTCAACCTTCTAGCTATTACGGTTCATGAGATACAGCCTGGTGACAGACGGACAGACGGACAGACGGACAGACGGACAGACGGACAGACGGACAGACGGACAGACGGACAGACGGACAGACGGACAGACGGACAGACGGACGGACGGACGGACAGACAGCGAAGTCTCAGTAATAGGGTCCCGTTTTTACCTTTAGGTACGGAACCCTAAAAATGAGAAAAATCTATGAAACCTAATTAGTTCGTTTGACTATTTGTCGTAGGAGTACCAAGGTCTGATCCCGCGGATCTGCCGCCAACTATTCTCCCGCGTTGCAGCCGGCAAGGAGTCCGGAGCCTCATACCGCACCGAGGTCAGCTACCTGGAGATCTACAACGAGAAGGTCAAGGATCTGCTGGCGACTGATGCTGGCCACACGCTCAAAGTGCGGGAACATCCCAAGCTGGGGCCTTATGTGCAGGATCTGTCTAAGCATCTCGTGTCGGATTATGATGATATACAGGTATGTACTGGTTTTACCCGCATATGTCTAGATCCCGTGGGAATCCTTTCTTATCGGATGCCCCCATCATATAAAGAACAGTCTCCAAATTTAAGCTCTCTACTATCAGTGTTTTAGGCTGTGGATCAGTCAGTTAGGACAAAGCATTTTATAGATATAGATTGATGATTTTATTAATTTACTTATACTACGTTACTACATTTTTTGACGGCCTCTGTGGCGCGTAGGACGAAGGTCCCACTGCAATCCAGAAGGTTGCGGGTTTCTTTCCCCTCAAGTGCAAGTATTAAGTGGTATGCTTAAAAATAAAGTATTTTCTATTTTTATAATTTGCACGAATTTTCAAAAAAGAAGTAAAATAGGTATGTAGTATATACGTTGTCTAGTATTATTTGTTTCGGGCATCAGGCAATACATTCCTGGCAGCATCACTTTGATGGGCGACCGCTTAAGTGTGGAATATTGCACATCAGTAAGTAAGGTGTTGCGCGCGCTACTTATCTTATTGATATAAGGCAGGCCAAAACCAAACCATTGCTGGGTGAAAAGCGGCCCAAACAAAGATCGTCTTATATAGGTACATTATTTTAAAACACTGTGTTTAAATATATCTATCTCACTCCCTCGTACCAGGTGTGCATGCACCGCGGCAACCTCCTCCGTACCACGGCGTCGACACAGATGAACGACGTGTCGTCTCGCTCGCACGCAATATTCACCATCACCTTCGTACAAGCCTCGTACTTGAGACATAACAACATGCCTTCAGAGACCGTTTCTAAAGTTCATTTGGTGGATTTGGCTGGCAGGTATGTATTCTATGGTTTTTTTAGGGTTCCTTACCCAAAAGGTTAAAAAGTGACTTTTTTACACCGACTGTCAGTCTGTCTGTCACCAGGCTGTATCTCATGAACCGTGATTACTAGACAGTTGAAATTTTCACAGATAATGTATTTCTGTTGCCGCTATAACAACAAACAATAAAAACAGAATAAACCAATGTATTTTTCCTTTAGAATATTAGGTTTAATTACTTAAAATAAATGCCTATTACGGTCTGTCTGAATATATTATGTAACCTATCTCCATAACATTCTAGTGAGCGAGCAGACGCAACGGGAGCGACGGGCCAGCGTCTAGTGGAGGGCGCTCACATTAACAAGTCGCTCGTCACGCTCGGCTCGGTTATATCGGCGTTAGCGGACAGCTCGCACCAAGCCGTTGTTGACAGTAAGTATGGTACCTGAATCGCGCAAGCGAAATTACTTGTGGATACATTCTTCTTCTCATCGGAGCGATGTTCCCGGTTGCATCCCTCTCGGGAGCCCGGGGTCCGCTAAACCCCAAATTGTTTTTTTTATTTGAGGTCGACGCAGTCGGTAAGTCATCATTGACCATACCTTTTGCAATTAGATTCGGCAATGTTTTTACGACCGGCCGCCTGCCTGACACCAACCCTCTCAGGGATCAAGCAGTTTATCCGACACCGCGCGGGGAGAATTTAAGGTTTGCTAATCTCCCCCAGATTCCTTAGTCGCCTTTTACGACACCCACGGGATGAGATGGGGTAATCCTATTCAATGCCGGGGCTACACGGCTCACTTGTATACTTGTGTATATATTGTGATAGTGAAAAAAAACCGCTTAGTACGCTCGGCTCGGTTATATAGCTGCTATCTGACTGTGTTAACCAGGTTTTTAGTTCTAATGGCCTTATTTTTGTTTGTCAGATAAACAGAAGAACGGCAAAAAGAACGTGTTCATACCGTACAGAGACTCGGTACTGACGTGGCTACTGAAAGACTCGCTCGGTGGGAACTCGAAGACTATCATGATTGCAGCTGTAAGTATGAGAGGGTATTCAAGTATTTTAACTTATCCCGTTTTAATATTTCTTATATTGATTGGTCAAGGAATTCGGCAAATCTTGGAAACAAACAGTGGCGTAAATTGAGAGAATTTGCAGAGTATTGCCTTCGCCCAACGCCCCACCAAGGCCTTCAAACACTCTTACTGTCTAGAATATAAATAAATATAAATATAAACCCCCCTTACACTACGGTGTTAAGCATAGTTTACACCAGGGGTTCCCAAACTTATTTTGTCTCCCCACTTTGAGAACAAATTATTTGTTAGCGCCCCCCCTTTTTTCACCTGCTGAAAAACCACTATAACTTCAAATGAAATTAATTATTGTAAGTTTTATAGCTTGAGATTAAACTTCTTTTATTTCGAAATGGAGCGACCTATTGACATGATTTTTATTTAATTTATTCAATAAGACAGGACAGTATGAGAACTACAGGGAGAGAAATATCGAACCGAGTTAGTTTGAGCAATTTCTTAATTTATATTGGTTGATGTTCACATGACGTTGTAGTCAAGAGTCGAGAGCTCAGTCGGTAAGAGTCCTCCTAGCTAGATGAAATTACAAATCGCCCCCTAAGCCTCTACACAACGCCCCCATTTTTATTCTGGGTCTCTTACCGCCCCCTTCTTACTTAGGCCTGTAGCGCCCACAAGGGGGCGTTATCGCCCACTTTGGGAACCCCTGGTTACACGAAGCCACCACTGGCTGCCAATAAGACTGGCAGCCAGCACTGGGTTGGTATTTACCGCGTGTAAACAGTTTTTCAAGCCAAGCCAGAGCTGGCTGCCTAAAAATAGAGCGCCCGTCAATTTAACAGGAGCCAGGCCAACGCTGGCTTTTCTGCAGCGTTTAGGTGCACAATGTCAAAGTTGCATAATGTCATGCAGGTGAAAAATGTAATGGTCGTAGAATGTCGTGGTCTCAAAATGTCCAAAAAACACTATGAAATGTAATGTGGTATTAAAAATATTTGCAAATTGACTTAAAAAAAATGATAACTTTTGCGAAGAAACTAGTGGCCTATCAGTAGTTTCCTACGTATAAACTTGACTCCCGGCCCGCAGATATCGCCCGCGGACTGCAACTACGGCGAGACGCTGTCGACGCTGCGCTACGCGAACCGCGCCAAGAACATCATCAACAAGCCGACCATCAACGAGGACCCCAACGTCAAGCTCATCCGAGAGCTGCGCGAGGAGATCGACAAGTTGCGGAAGCAGATACAGCATAACACTGTGAGATTATACACTTTTTTAATTTACACTATTAGGCCAGCCATACTCAAAGTGTGCTCTGCGGAACCCTGAAGTGCCATAAAGCTTATGTTGGGGCTCTGCGAATCAATACTGAAATTAAAGACATTTTTTCGGTTTTAATCGCATTGTGTTTATAACTTTTTACGTTTTGAGGCCTTTACAGGTCTCTTCATCAGGATTGACAATATAACATCGCGAAAACAGAAGAAAACTAAAATCAATACTTACTAATATTAATACTAAGTATGTGAGACACTACTCCTAAAACACCAAATTGTAATACCATACTTTTTTCAAATAAATCTTTGAATCTTTGAGAAAAAAACACTGAAACTTAACTTTGCGTCGCGTAGTCGGGTTAAACATGGTTCTACTTGATTTTAGTACGAAATGAATTTAATAGATCAGTTGTTTTGGGATTTGGGATGTTTCTGATAACTACATTTTAGGGCTCCGTAAAATATTTGGCTTTCCAAAAGGGTTCCGTCACCGAAAAAGTTTGAGAACCGCTGCTCTAGGCAGATTTACTAGAAATATTTTTAAGGAAAAATACATCTTCGCGTCTTTGGGTCTGTACCCCAACGTCTTTGCCAACTAGACCACACGAGTTCCCTCCTCGAGCGGCGAATTTAAGAATATGTATCTTCCATGTCTACTGTTTGCTATTTAGGCTCGTTTGAACGACATCTATTTACACTACAGGAAACCATTTTCCAGTAATCTTACCTACGCGAAAGATTATCTTCACACACAGACTTTTTGTAATCATGAAAAATCTAAGAAAGCGCATCTGAAATACTCGTTTTACATAATACATCACTGATGCAAGTCTAATATTCAGTAACATTTTCACAGGATCCAATAGAATCCGAATCTGGGGTGCTAGCAACACTTCGCGACAAAGAAGCTCAAGAGAAACACTTAACAGAGAAATGGACGGAAAAATGGCGGGAGACACAGCAGATATTACACGAGCAGAAGGCACTTGGGCTCAGGAAGGCTGGCCTCGGAGTCGTTCTTGATTCTGACATGCCGCACTTGGTGGGGATCGATGATAACCTGCTGTCCACTGGAGTCACTTTATATCATTTGAAGGTAAGTCTTTTGTATAGATTAGGAATGGCATGGGACCAATGATGGAGCCTTGTGGGACACCGTATGTTATAGACTGGTTTAGGTCAAGTTATGAATTAATAAATATTGGACGATGTTACACAGAGCGCAGTCTAGCCTCCTAAACTAAGCACTAGGCTTGCACTATAGGTAAGTCTTTTGTATAGATTAAGAATGGCATTGGACCAATGATAGAGCCTTGTGGGACACCGTATGTTATAGACTAGTTTAGGTCAAGTTATAGTAATAAATAAATAAATATTGCACGACGTTACACAGAGCGCAATCTAGCCCCCTAAACTAAGTATTAGGCTTGTACTATGGGTACTAGACAACGGATACTTTACATATTATAAATACGTAATTTCTTTGAAAATTTATTCGAGTAATCGAGATCAGTGGGGGTATATGAAGTAACGCTGGGTCTATGGAGTCTTTAGAGAGTGACCACTGTCCTTCTCTCTTTTGTCTCTTTCATTTGACATAAATAAGAATTTGTGGGGCCTTAGTACGCACGAGAGCTAACATCCAACGTGCTGGGGGAGTAGTGATCGTGTGCCCTGAGTTTCAGCCTTTAATGACTTTCGTGTCGATAAGCGCCATGATGAGAAGGTGGGTTATACTGTCCTCTCTGTTTGAGGAACGAGTGGTAAGCGGCTTCATTGGACCGGTACCAGTCTGGACAATCTGGTAGTGTCACTATGGCACGTGGTAGCTTTCCTTATTGAGAACCGAACCCAGCGTTTGGAGACACGATCTGTCTAAAACATATCCCTGACGGTTGCTCTGGAGTGGCCTGACGGTACAGCAGACCCTTCCATTTATACCCAAAGTGGTCATAGTTGGGGACGCTATAACATATATAAATAGGTTTTCGTCGTCTGGGGTCCCGTGTCCTCTCTGACCCCCCAAGTAACCCTCCTTTTTTACCCAAAGAGGTCATAGTTGGACGCTATAACATATATGCATAGTATTAATCGTCCGGGGTCCCATGACCTTTCTCACCTCTAACTCTGGCCTCATTAGACCTCCGTCTAACGCTGTGTGATGTCACCACAGGAAGGGTCGACGGTAATCGGCAGCGAGGAGCACTCCCCAACGCCGGACATCGTTCTGTCCGGTGCCGACGTACTGCCACTACACGCGCGCGTGGCGCTGGCGGGGGGCGTGGCCACGCTGCTGCCGGCGCCGGGCGCGCAGTGCTGGCTCAACACCGTGCCGCTCGACAAGCCCGCCAAGCTCAGCCAGGGTAATGTATACACCCTAGCTCTGTATCTGTCCCCTATGTTACTCATCGTTAATATAGCATCCTATTGGTAAAAAAAAATTAGAAAACGGTCCAGTAGTTTCGAAGCCTTACAAACAAAATCAATATTTTCTCTTTATAATATTCGTATAGATAATATTCAAAGTTCTGACTCATTGACAGAACTATATATCAACGCAGAGCCCAAATCCAAGATGGCTGCCGCTACAAGATGGCGGATTGTACATGTTCGTTATCTGTCTATAGGTTGCATATTACTGCTCGGGCGTACAAATATGTTCCGCTACAACGACCCGGCCGAGGCCGCCAAGCTGCGGCAAGAGGGCAGCGCCTCCACCATGAACCTGTCCCGCCTGTCGCTGCTGTCGTGGTCGGCCACTGACCTCTGTGCGAGCACGGAGAACCTCAACGCTAGTACACTGTCGTGAGTATAATGTAGTGTCCTACCGCCAACCAAGCTGCGGCAAGAGGGCAGCGCCTCCACCATGAACCTGTCCCGCCTGTCGCTGCTGTCGTGGTCGGCCACTGACCTCTGTGCGAGCACGGAGAACCTCAACGCTAGTACACTGTCGTGAGTATAATGTAGTGTCCTACCGCCAACCAAGCTGCGGCAAGAGGGCAGCGCCTCCACCATGAACCTGTCCCGCCTGTCGCTGCTGTCGTGGTCGGCCACTGACCTCTGTGCGAGCACGGAGAACCTCAACGCTAGTACACTGTCGTGAGTATAATGTAGTGTCCTACCGCCAACCAAGCTGCGGCAAGAGGGCAGCGCCTCCACCATGAACCTGTCCCGCCTGTCGCTGCTGTCGTGGTCGGCCACTGACCTCTGTGCGAGCACGGAGAACCTCAACGCTAGTACACTGTCGTGAGTATAATGTAGTGTCCTACTGCCAACCAAGGCAAGAGGTTCAATATCGTACAGCCCATAGACATAGGCATAGCTAGACCACGCGAATTCATATTCTTCGCAAGTCAGAAAAACGTGAAAAACCCTGACAAAAGGTCGCGGTAGTCGGCGCTAACTGGCTGTCCGCGCGCGTCTATAGTTGCCGGACGTCCATAAAAACTAATAAAACGCCTCGTTGGGTGATGAGTAACTGCAATATCCCAAAAAAATCAATCACCTAAAGGCAGGAACATATTTTCTGTGGCTGTGACGTCACTGTAGGTATTAAAAAGTCGGCACGCTTGGTTTCTATACAAATCGAGGTACATGTGACGTCTACCTATATCTGTCTGTGGTATAGCCTTATTAATAAACGTGGAGGAATGTCGGAGTAGTGAGAACATCATTTGTCTTTTTCCGTGGCAAGAACTTTCAAAGTTGACAGACGGGAACAAAAAGCGGGCAAACGACTCCGACCTTACTCCACGTTAGTTAATAAGGCTTATCATGTCTATCGGTCTAGCTAGAAGTATGTTGGAATAGTTGTAATACTCATTTCATCCCAAGGGACCAAACGTTTGTTCACGGCGGACCTCGTATTTGCTGATGTGATGATATCGACTCTTTACCTAGATAATGCCAAGACCTATGGGTACAAGTATGGGTCATATTTGTCCAAGGCCAGGATGAGGAACTTCCATATGGAACATCCTCATTTGCTGATGTGATGATATTGACGCTTTGCCTAAATAATGCCAAGACCTATGGATACAAGTATGGGTCATATTTGTCCAAGGCCAGGATGGGGATTTTCCATATAGAACATCCTCATTTGCTGATGTGATGATATCGACGGTTTACCTAGATAATGGGCAAGACCTATGGGTAAAAGTATGGTTCACATTTGTCCAAGGCCAGGATGAGGATGTTCCATATGGAACATTATGATGCCAGCACAACCTGCCAGCTCTCGCATATATGACAGGTATAGAAAAGGCATTGAAGGAAGATATAAAAGAATAGGTATAAAATAATAGAATAGACGGAAGAATAGGTCGAACTCCTCACTCCAGTATTAAAGAGGCGGGTCCACAATTTAATGTCCCAACTGATTCCTATATCGCTGTCGTCAGGGACCTGGAGAGCGAGATACGGTGCGAGCGGCTGGAGGCTCAACGCGCGGAGCTGGAGCGAGAGAGACAGCAGTTCCTGCTGCAGCAGGAGGAGAGACAGAGACGGTGGCACGCCGAGCGGGAGGAGCTCTTGCAGGCACAGCGCCAGTTGGATGAGGTAACTTGAGGATATGTGGTTATTTACTCTATGGAACATCAAATCTTAGTGTAGGATTAGTATTGAGTATGTCTGTTGGTTTTCTTCTGCATCGTGTCTATAGCTTAATGGATAACATAAAACTGTTAGAAACTATTCGGAAACAAACAGGGTGAACCATTTAAATGGGCATTTAGGGGGATATCCTAAACTATAAGAGATAGCAAAAAATGCTGAAAGGAGTTGCGTCCCCGATTGTGGCAAAAACTAAAATGTCAAATTTAGATAAAAAAAAAAAACTCATTGCCCTAGCTAGAAATCGAACCTTGTCTTTTCCAAAAATATGATCATCCTATATTATGGTATCGATTGATAGTGTCGCTGGTAGAGATCAAATCTTGGAAATAAACATAGTTTGGTAAATCGAGATAAATGCCTAATTTTAGATTTAAGATCATGACATCATTGCCGTAAAAAATATATCAACTTTTAAGATTTCCAGACGCTCATTCAATAATTAAA
>CAUEGO010000279.1:0-70155 GCA_958496205.1 Idaea biselata
TTGGTGTTGCCAGCTGCGTGGCTTGTTGTCCTATTCCTGTTCGTTCCCAGTCCAATTGCTTTTCCTAGTTGAACTCAAGGTAACGTTCGGGAAAATCGGCGGTCGAATAGCATTTATAAAAACTGTCAACACCAATTTCTGTAGATGTATTATAATAATAAATTAAAGCAATATATTCGATTTTCACGCCGCTGGCAACACCGAGCTACTTTAGTTACTTCAAATGGTTATTCGTATCAGACATGTATAGATAAATTTATTATTTTTTAATATACCTATTAATTTTTGACCAATAAAATGCATCGATGTTAATCCAATGTCACTAGCTAGGGAGAACTGTAAAGATTTAATGTAACTATTTAATTAAATATATAAGTTTTTCAATATATTTCTTTGGGTATTATTTAAAAAACCATGTTTCAGTGAATTTACAATAAAGTATTATTCCTAGTTGTACACGGTAGGTACAACTGGGAAAATTTACGAATGACAAGAAATATCTTATTTTATATTTTTTTAACCATATTATTTATAATTTGTTTCGAGCGTTTTGTACTATTAATTTAGGATTATGAGATACAGCCTGGTGAGGTTACAGACGGACAGACAGACAGTGGAGTACCTATCAGTTATAGGGTTCCGTTTTACTCTTTGAGTACGGAATCCTTAAAAGGTAAATAAACAAATAAAACAGCACGATATTACAATATGATTATAATTAATAGTTTACAAAGGACATTATCGTACAAATATTATTTTCTCATCGGCGTAAAATAACCTTTAAAATGTTCGATATCAAAACACTAGGCTTCCACAACGCATCGGGTGTACAGTCTAGAGCCAGCAGTCAAGTGCCACCTTACTGGGGACAAACGGGAAAAAAATCCCGTTTCGTCACCAGTGGGTACGACTACGAATATCTAAAGCAAGTCGATACTGCACTTTTGTCCGCGACCGTACACCGATATAGAAACATATAAAATGTCGCTTATATACATCACACTCACGCACCAAATAGTTTTATAAAAATGTTAAAAAATGTTCGATAATCATGGAAGCGGTTCATCGCGGCTTACTCTAGACTTCACTTACAATAACTTAGCTTAAAGTTCAGATAAGATAAGAGTTACATAAAGACCGGCAGACCGCGCGGTCGGACCGCGTCCCGCGGCCGGAAGCCGCGCGGTCCGGACCGCCATATTGCGAACGTTCCCGTTACACTAACATAAAACATAACATTACGGTCCGATCTCGACTAGACTACGCTACCGAATAAATTAATTTCCAAATAATTTGAATTGTATCTCGACCGAGGACACCGTACGACTAAAATAAATAAATTCAAGCGTTACAAGAGTTACAGTCAAAAAATATAAAAAATTCATTAAAACTGAAGCAGATCTCGATACCATAAAAATATATCTATGATTACAATAATCGAAGCGATATATCCACGATCACATGCGCTCTGCTCGCGCGGTGGAACTCCTAACGAACTAAATGCAGGCGGCGCGCGGGCGGAGGCGGCGCGCGGGCGGGGGCGGGGCGAGGCGCGCCCCGGGGGACCGAGGTGTACACGAGACAACTAAAGAGGATATCCACTTTTGAAATTAAGTGCGGGTTTGAACATGTTAAATATGCAGTCTTCACCGAAGAGTAATAAAATTGTAATTTTTAACCGACTAAAAAAAAGAAGGTTCTTAATTCGGGTGTGACTATTTTTTTAGAATTCGTGCCGTCCTATCACAGGATTGTTACAAATTAATTCCGATTCGTCTCCACTGACGTCTGGGATTTTTTTCCATTCGTACCCAGTGAAAAAGTTGGTACTGGGGACGACTGGGAATAACATTGGATATCAACTTGAATTGCCCGAGTGTACCGTAACTATATATCTATGTGTTTATTGTGTGAAATGTTTGTATTCAATGCGTGACATTGAGCGACATTCCCGTCGTGTCGTGTGCGGTGTGCTTCAACCATCGAGGCGTGTTCGTGCGAACGTGCCGGGAGCTTGCGGCGGCCCCGCCCCGCCCCGCTTCCGCCCCGCCTCGCTTCTCTACACCGATACTAGTGTATAGCTAGCTACAGGTGGATATGGTCAACTCATTGTGTGCTCGGTTTAACCATTTAGTTTTAGTAGATTGATTTACTTACGAGAAATGGAATCGAGTTTTTTATGGACAAAGAAAACTTATCGATTCTATTCCACGCGATTGTGGTTTGTAACTTTATTTGACTTCATCAATAAAAGTAAAAATTTACTGCAGAGTTCTGGTTGCTTTAAGAATGTTTAGTACTTCAAAGTTGCAATTTCAGAACTTGATAAATTTGCACTTTTATTGCCGGCTGCATCCAAACAGACGTACAAACACCTATTTAGATCTTATAGCTAACAATTTAACATCTGTTTACACTATTTTGGCAAGACATTAGTATTTTTGTTGTTTCTGTTTTCGCGATGTTGAATTGAAATTTAACTCATTTTCCCGTTTTAAACACTAGGTGAGTCACACCACTATACGAGAACAAAAAAAATCGGTTTGTTTGGGTAAATAATTATGTTATTATAAAGCCATGTATCAATGCCCTATGTAGGAATATTAAAATCAGAAAATGAGTTTAATTTGAAGACATAAGTACGAGATTATTTTAAGTAAAAATACATCTTCAAAAAAGAAGATAGTTTTTTGATGTGAAACATCTATAGGCGAGGGTCAACCTAAAATTTGTCATGGCGATACAGGCTGTGGCGATGCCTCGCCACGCTATATGTACTATACGTAGCGAGTCGATGTTTCACATCTGCCAGACGTCAAGTGACGGCTCACATTTTTTTAAAGTATTTTTTCTCAAAAATATTTCTCGTTGATATGCCTAGAGTTAAAAAAATGAAAGTCGTAAGTACGAATTATGATTTAAGTACATCAAATCCACTTGTAGCCTGCTACACGGCTACACAGCTGCAACAGCTGTAGCTCCAGCTGGAGGCCTAGTACTCCCAGTGCGTGGCCTGGGCCAGGTCGGGGCCGGCCAGGCGGAAGTTGCCGTTCTTGGCGGCGGCGAGGTAGGCGCGCTCGGCGGCGGCGGCGCGGATGGCGAGCCGCGTGGGCTCGCGCAGCTCCAGGTGGAAGCCCTGCGGCGTGTCCGCGTCGCACGTCACGCTCTCGCTGTCCGCGTGCCAGTACTTGCCGTTTGAACCTGGAGATATGACATCTCTTTGTGAGTTATGGGTGCCTGGTACTTTGTCGAGAGACTATGCGGTCTATAAGCGGTAGTTAGAACTTTTTGTGAATTATATTTGCCTAGTGATTGAACTGATTACTTTTATTTTTAACCCCCGACGGAAAAAGAGGGGTGTGATAAGTTTGACGTGTCTGTCTGTGTGTGTGTGTATCTGTCTGTGGCATCGTAGCTTACGAACGGATGAACCGATTTCAATGTAGTTTTTTTTGTTGATAGGTGACTTTTGCGCGAGTGTTCTTAGCTATGTTTGATCAAAATCGGTTCAGCCGTTCATAATAACGATTACATTTTAACTGGTATGTATTTTTACATTAAGAAAGTAAGTATAATATGTAGTACCCAATATCCATTCATAATTTTGTTTTCCCGTGTTTATTAGTTTCAATCGTGTTAGTTTATTAATATCTCATCATCATCCGAGCGTGGTACCCGGTTGCATCTCTCTCGAGAGCCCGGGGTCCGCTTAGTTTAGTTTATTAATATCTGTTCGTTGTTTAGTACCCATAGTATAAGCCTAGTGCTATGTGTGAGGCTAGACTGGACTGTATTGTTTAACTAAAATAGAATAGAAAAAAGTCAACTCAAAGTTAGTTAGGTCTCATCCATCCCGGTCACCGACCCAGTATCGAGCCAGATAAGATCTATCGATTTAACCTCAAGGTCATTCATCCCGGCCGTCAGAGATCTACCCCGTTTATAGGCACGATCGTTTCACTGTAATTACCTAGTAATATGATCAAGTGTCTGTTGAATGTAATAAAATAAATAAATGCTATATTTACCTTTGAAGTAGACGGCTCCCCTGGGCCCGCGCACCACCTGTATGGTCTCGTAGTTGGCCTTGTTGCACTCGAGCCGCACCCCCTTCGGGCCCACGAAGCCCTGCTCGCACTTCAGCACCAGGATTGGCCTGCGCACATACACACACACATATCAAATTGCATTCATTACGACGCGCTTTCAATTATACATTTTCACTTACTTACATCTAAAAATTTTGCAAAGCTCTCGGTCCGAAGTCTGAACTTTGGGGGAAGATTTGGCTTTATTTTTAAAATGTTTCTCACACTGGGTTCGGGTGTAGAATTATGGAAAGCATTTTTTCAAAGAACTGCTAGCTGATTACGTAAATATGTTGCTAACAAATCTCCATTGAAGCAATTAAAATTGTCGATTATGAGAATGGCACAAGTAGCGATTTGGACGAGTTGCGAATGGGACGATTTGCGTCGTACCTTACACGTCATTTTTAGGGTTCCGTAGCCAAATGGCAAAAAACGAAACCCTTATAGATTCGTCATGTCTGTCTGTCCGTCTGTCCGTCCGTCCGTATGTCACAGCAACTTTTCTCCGAACCTATAAGAGCTATACTGTTGAAACTTGGTAAGTAGATGTATTCGGTAAACCGCATTAAGATTTCACACAAAAATAGAAACAACAATAAATTTTTGGGGTTCCCCATACTTAAAACTGAAACTCAAAATTTTTTTCTTCGTCAAACCTATACATGTGTATCTATGGATAGGTCTTCAAAAATTAAATTGAGGTTTCTAATATCATATTTTTCTAAAGTGAATAGTTTGCGCGAGAGACACTTCCAAAGTGGTAAAATGTGTGTCGTCCCCCCCCCCCCTGTAACTTCTAAAATAAGACTACCAACGAAAATTGGTTTGAACGAGATCTAGTAAGTAGTTTTCTTTTAAAACGTCATAAATCGTAAACCGCAATTTACCTTTCAAAACAAAATCTGTTGTATGGATAATGGTACGGAACCCTTCGTGCGCGAGTCCGACTCGCACTTGGCCGGTTTTTTAACAATTAAAAGTACAGACTGTATCTTCCGAATTAAATATATCCGTAAACGGAAAAATCAACAATTTCAATTGTTTCAATTGAGATTTGTAAGCAATACAGTGAGTGACAAAATAAGGGGCCAGATAAATAAAGTTGTTAGGTTATGTTAGGTTAGGTACCTGTTAATGAGATAGAAGTAGTATTTGCAGTTGTCGTCGACGGCGTCCGCGTTGGCGTAGAGGTGTCCGGAGCGCTTCGTCATCAGGTACTTGCCGTTGTTGGCGCGGAACGCCACCGAGCCCGAGCCCTGCCACTCCAGCTCGAACAGCGCGTTGGACGACCTGTATAGTATAGAAGTAGTAGGTGCTAGCTGAACCAGCATAGGGCATAGCGGACAACCATGACTAAGATAACTAAAAATAGTTCACAAGGAGAAATACATCATCAAAAATCCTCCCATGACAGGATTCCCTCGCTTGCCGGGCGAGTGCGCTACCACTGCGCCACACGGGAACTCGTGGATGTATTTCTCTTTGTAAAATATTTCTAGTAAAAATGCCTTGAGCAATAAAAACATAAGAAATTTATGAAGATAACGAACTTATTATCTTCGTTTTCGTATGTTTGAAAATTGGAAAGCTCTCTGTTCAGTGCAGCGCGCGCAGCGTTAAGCGGACCCCGCCTGCATGTCTAAATGTTAGAGACGCTATTACATATGTATATATGTGGGTAGATCAGTTGTTTCAGGGGTTGTGTTCAGTGCATAATAAATGAGAAAATGTATTTATGTTATTTATTTATTATTTCGCAGCGCTAACATGCTGTGGTTAAGTAGAGACGCGAGTTCAACATCTAGTTAGGAGTAGTAGATCTATACAGACAAGATGTAGAAGTAAGTTGGTAGATACTTGGAAGGCTGCCAAACGCAATTCCCGCCCAATTACATTAGTCAATACTTTTGAAGCACCGTCCATGTCGGTAGGTTTAGATAGATTAGTACCTATGGACTAATACTATCGTTTCTATATAAAACGCATGATTGCCAGCCTATTTTGTTTGCAACTCTAACAACTCCTATCTAGAAACCTACCAGAATTTTCCGCGTACATGCTTAAATTGCAAAGGATGGGTAAGTGCATTTGCAAAATTCAGTGATTGGACGAAGTCTATGTCGCTTGGTCATAAGAACTGCGAGATGAGGGTTCGAGTCCTGTCTGCGTTTTTTTCAATGATCATATTTCCATATTTGACTTTGTCTGGTTGAGTTTAAGATAAATACACTACAATTTACTAGAACGAACGATCGAACTCCAGCTGGAACGTCTCGTGCGACGAGATCTTGTCCTGGTTCGCGGTCACGTCTACAATATGCAGGTCTGTATAGATATACTAACTTGTTGTCCCCACTGGCCTGGATGCCGCCGCCGGTCTCGAGCGTCCAGTAGCGGTCCTGCATGGTGCGGATGTACCAGCGCTTCGTACCCCAGTCGAACTCCAGCTGGAACGTCTCGTGCGACGAGATCTCGTCCTGGTTCGCGGTCACGTCTACACCTGGAACGGGGAAAGGACCTGGTCAACTTCTGGATACTTTGACATAAAAAACACCAAGATATGAACAGCCACTACCGACTGGATCCCAAACTCCAAGAGGCGACTCGGTAGACCGGAGATCGGCTCAGTCTGTCTTCTTGTAAAAGTTTTAAAATAGTTGTCTGGTGGACATATGTATATAAAAATGGAGCATTCGAATTTACACGAAGTTAAGTAAATATTTTGGCAGCTTTAAAGCGACTACAAAGCAATACGGCCGACGGAAAGTGTCTGGGAGTATTGGAGACTTATTCTTAAGTAGATATATTATCTAAAATATACGTGAATATCAGGTTTGAGAATTAACGTGAGGTAAGTGTTATTTATGTACCTTGATGACCTGATATCTGAGAATTGGCCGTCGCAGCAGGCTAGCAAGTAGACATGCGTTCTTAGTACATACTAACACTACTCAATCGACCACATTTCGTTCGTCAGAAAATACGTGTTGTCCGCCGGTCTTGGGATCTTGGACTAATAGTCTAGGACTAATAGACTAATAGGCGACCTGACTACTCTGACAACTGACACCTAGGTGTGGCGCTCCACTATACGAAAAAGACAGAAGAAACAATCTACATTATAAGCCAAGTTGCTTAGTTTGGGGCTAGGATGAAGCCATGTGCAACTTCCTGCAATATTTATTATTCTTATTTATTTGAATAACTTTGAAATAAAGTTTATATAATTTTTTGCGCTACTGAATTAGAAAATCTAGATTTTTATGAAGCGTGAATTACTGCAAATTAATGCAACATATTTACAAGTTAATTCATAAAACCTAATTAGTTAAAAGCCAATTAATTCAGTTAGTAATTATGATAAAACTGAATATAAGTTGGTAAACTATAAGTCCGTTCGATGGCTGTACAGTTAGTTGTTAACGGTGCAGTTTAACGGAGTTCGCGGGATGACTAATGGCTAATCTGCTCTTGTGAGCAGAAAAGCACAAGTACAAGTAAGTACCACAAATGCAGCAAGGATGACGCGGCGTGTTAAATCACATTGCAGGGTTCAAAGAGATTAGTCGCGCAACTCAATATACCGCTAAATAACTTGGAATGCGCCCGCACCGCAGGGTTGTCATAATTTTATCATTTATGATTTTTACTAAGAATTTCTAAAAAAATATAGCTAGCTGCGCCCCACGGTTTCAACCGCATAAATCCATTCTGCGACCTGGCCCCTGATTAGGTACTTAACTATATTGCTAAGAAATTTCGATTGAAACAATTGAAATTGTTGATTACACGTCACTTTTCACGTCATTTACTAACCTAACCAATGGTCATGGCAATGAAAACTAGCGACTGTAACTGTCAAATTATATATCTTTAAACGCAAAAATCAACAATTTCAATTGTCTCAACCGAGATTTGTTAGCAACAGAGTAACGCAATCAGCTAGGAGAACATTCTGGATTAAAATCATCCATCACTTGAACGTAAGGAAATTTTCACCCAAATCGGTCGAACCGTTTGACGGCGAAGAGGGGAACAAACAATATACAAACAAACTTCCGGATTTACGATATAAGTTTGGATTTGGATTGGATTAGATGATATTTGTTTACCTTTCCCACAATATTTTAAATAACTTAACATTTTAATGCTGATTTGAAGCAATTTGTCTATAACTTTGTTAATAAAATTAATAGTATACCTAATATCAAGTTACTGTACTAGTAATAAGAAATTTATTTTTTATTTTATTGACTACCGGTTTGAATTTGCATGATTTACTTTGATTCTCCTTTATCAGCTTTATTTACGTCTAGATTTTATATAAAAGTGGACAAAAGTAGTCTGTCTGTAGGTATACTGACAGCAATAAGTGATAACGAGTGTTGACTTTAATAAATGCACATATATTAAAAACAAGAAACTTTCATATGTAATGTAAACGGAACTCGTAAAAACTGCAGATTATTTGCATATAGTATCTAAAATGTTTGAAGTTTTATTTAGAAAAAATGCTTATTTGTTTCAAAATTCAAAATTCGGACCCCGCCTGCAAGTCTAACACTCCTATTTATACATATATAAGTCGAGTAATTACTTTGGCTAAGTAATTTATTCTGTCTCGCTCTTGTCAGTGGTTTTCAACGTCTGCGAAAATGTGACAGAGCTTTTCTCAGCTAGAGTATAATTACTCGACTTGTCTTTAAATACGGGTGGAAATGTTGGCCGTTAAATGCGGACGGACCACTGACCTCCATAATATGGACAGGACATAGCGCACTGAATTTTGTGCCTATTTGATCTGCTGCGCCATGTGTCGTCTGCGCCGCGTCAACAGCGCAACATGGCGCAAATCAAATCGGCACAAAGATCTAATGTCATTTTGTATGGTATAGCAATTCCAGCGCACAGTACTTGTGTAGATAGGGTTCAGTGGGACGGACGCTATAACATATTTGTTATATCAGTTTCCCCACGGGATTGTTTACACCATGAGCGGAGTGGGATCATTAAGAGCTCAATTACAACGATACAACGATCATTTTCATCGGACTTGGGTAGGTAGTAGGTACTGGCATAGGTACCTATTTCTACCTAACCACTTAAATAATGGGTTGTCTACTGTCATCTATGTTTACTCAGCTGCAAGATGCAGCGTTCAAACACATAACAACCGGCAAGTATACCTTCTCAGCTAGGATAGGCACTTTAGTTAGTGCAAATAAGAAGTTTTACACATTCAAAATCAGTTATTTACTTAAATAGGTAAGCTGGCGGATGGACCCGATTAGAGCGATAGGGTACCTAATGGTGGTTCCATCACACCAAGTTTTGTACATTTCTCTTTAGCGAAGCTCTTGAGCTCTTTAAAAGTTTGTCTGGAAGAGATCGCTTATTGTACCTACTTTCTTATAACAAGCTTATGTTGTGTTTTGTAAACTTTGGTACAACAAAGTTTTTATCAAATTAAATCTAATCTTGCCGCAGAACAAACCAAGCCAGTATGTCTATTGTGTATAGAAACTCGACCATTACAAATATTTTAACCAATCGCGCTTATATCTAGGATTTCTAAAGGAATCCTAAGCATTTTAGATTAAAACACTAAACGAAATACAGTAGGTACACGCGTCGTCGCTTACAAAGCGAAAGAGAACAAAAAATGAGATTTTTGGAGAGAAAAATCAGTGTTACACTAGACACACTACGCTATGTGTAATGTGTACCTATTCATAAGATGACTTTTCAATTAATTGCCAACAAAAATTCCCGGCTGCTTCGCGCGTTATAATTGCGCTGCGCAGGCGCCGAGCCAACCATCCGTTCACGAGAAACGGTAGAAAGCAAGTCGAGTGTTGTATGGAGCGCTTTTTGCGGTACATTATATCTTGCTTGGCACGTGACGTGACACACACATCATTGCGTATTGCTTTACTTAGGTACTTATTTTATTAGTAGTAGTATTTATGTAAGGATACGTGTAAGTATTTGCCGTGTAACCCCAGCATAGAATAGGGTTACCCCATCTCTTCCCGTGGGAGTCGTAAAAGGCGACTAAGGGATCTGAGGGAGATTAGCAAACCTTAAGTCCTCCCCGCGCGGTGGGGGATAAACTGCTTGATCCCTAAGAGGATTGGTGTCAGGCAGGAGGCCGGCCGTAAAAAGATTGCCAAATCTAATTACAGAAGGTATGGTCAATGATGACTTCTGCGTCGACCCTAAATAAAGAAAAAACGATTTGGGGTTTAGCGGACCCCAGGCTCTTTAGAGCAACCGGAAACATCGCTCGGATGAGAAGATACGTGTTTATATTTAAGCTATTTAAATCGTCGAAATTTTAGGCGATGGTTATTTTCTCGTTGAGTACAGGTGAACTCCGTGTAGCCCCGGCATAGAAAGGGTTACCCCATGTCTTCCCATGGATGTCGTAAAAGGCGACGAAGGGACCTGGGGGAGACTGACGAACTTGGAGTGGTACCCGAGTGATGTTGGTGGAAATTACTTGATCCCAAGGAGGGCTAGAGTTAGGCAGGCAGTACAAGTATTGCCAAATGTATTTGCAGTAGGTGTGGTCAATGATGATGACTTACCTACTGTGCCCACCCTAAATAATTCGGGGTTTTGGCGGACTCCGGGCTCCCGAGAGGGATGCAACCGAGAACATCGATCAGATGATGAGGAAATGCTTAAAAGAAAATGAGTTAAGTAAGTCGACCATAACTTCACGACACGACTTAGCCAAAACTTCATAGGTAAAACAGAACAAAACAAAACCTTGCCTATAAAACCACAATTATTTATCTATTGGGACAGAGTTGAACGAATTCTCTGTAAGCAGTCGTGATCCTCAAGCTGTTGGTAAACCCTCGAGTCGTGAGAGAGGAGAGATCGCCGTTAACGTTGGGGGGAGATTCCACTGACAAGCGGCAGCGAGAAGTGTGCGACCGAGATTTGACGTAGACAGAACCATTTGGCAGTTCTAGTCGCTCCCGCTGCGCTCGTAAATATAATCTAAGCCTAACCGGCGAACGTGACTGTGCATTTACTAGAGTAGATAGCATTTTTCTAGACATAATCTAGGTATCTGGTATACCTATAGTAAGGTATATACTCGTAGTTATATAGACATTAACATGTTCGTTGAGTTACATGCACGCTCAAATGCTTGGAAAATGAAAAATAAAGTGATGCGGTCAGGACTTAGTGTCTTGAGCGGTTGTAGTATCCTCGACGACGATTTCTATCAGTTACAGCTTAGCTCGTCATTCAAAATCTACAGTTTTTACTAAAAATGACTATAGTTCCCACGCATAACTAGGAATATCGGGATCGAAAGTAGCCTATATCCTTCTCCAAGGTCCCATCTATCTCTATACCCAAATTCATCTAAATAAGTGCAGCGGTTTAGGCGCGAAGGAGTACCTATCTACGTTTTTCAATTTCAGACTATAATCTGACGTTTTGGTTCGTTGTATTTGACCTTTTTTCTTCAGAAAAATGTGTCAAATCGTAGTCTACAATAAAAAAACGAAGCACAGATATTGATTCCTAGTTCCTGCACTCCTTAACTAGGCTAGGCTAGAATGCTTCATACGATGGTATCGCAGGGCTCAGTCGGAGTTCAGGCCGGGTCAAGCAGACTCTTGGCAATTTATACTCGCCTGGTACTTTAGTTTAACAATTTTGAACTTTGGTGCTTGTTACAAGCATACTATCTACTAATGCAGGCCTAAAATGCTTTAGTGGACGGATTACCGTTCGCTGTCTCGGTACCCGGGACGGTTGGGTTACCTAACTGAACCATATTGAGTGTCAACTGTCCCGGTCTAGACCGAGAGCTTTTTAAAATCTAGATTTCAGGAAAGCCTACGCAACCGCGCAATTGTTGACAAGTTGACGACGAATGACGACCCAGTCAAAGAATTTGTTTTTAATTTTCTAGAAAAGAATTGAGAATTTCTTGAATTGAAAAGCAAAGATTTATGAAAACCTAAAAAGTCAATATTTTAATTTTATTCAGATCTTATTCGCGTATTTTTGTTGTGTCGCGTTTTGAACGCGATGTTTCGACTATATTACAATACTCTTGGTCGCTCGGAGGAGCAGCGGGGAGCGTCGACCTCTATTTACACTCGAAAAAAACCCAAGTTTGTAATTTTAGACCTGCTGAGTATGGTGATTAGGAAAGAACCTAGAATCAATACCCATCAAACCATGACAGACGGACGGACGGACGGACGGACAGGTGAAAGTGTTCGGAAGAAACAAACGGAACCTAATGGCATTGTAATCACAACGTACAGACAACGTTTCCGTACTATGATTGCTTATTGTCGATGGAAAGTATACACAATTACTGAGACATAGTAGTGAACTATTGAGGACTTCCTATGTTTTTGAAGTCGGTTAAAACGACGATTATTTTTGACGAGTTTTATAGGTAACTAGCTGACCCGGCAAACGTTGTTTTGCCTTATAAATTATAGATAATTAAATTTTTCCTGAATTTTCTTTGCTATAAACCTCACGGAGCCCGAGACCTTTCCAACGAATGCAAATCGTGGAAATTGGTTCGTGCGTTCTGGAGTTATAGCGTCAGGAAGGAAAACCCGACTTATTTTTATATAGTAGATGGGATCAAAGAAATAGTTTTGTTTTAATTCACAAAATAAAAGTTTTGATGTTCAAGATCATACATAATTTACGAAACTAAACCAGATAAGTGATCTTAGAGGACTATGAAAAAAATGTATAAGTACGTAGTTAGTTACCCAGGCAAATACCGTTCTTTTTAAAATAATATTAAAATAAAACAACGCACATTCAAGTGATCTTTTAATAGTTCAGTTTATACCTTTTGAGGTACCTACGGAACCCTAAAAAGAACAAATAACTTCCGATATGATTATAATCCTGGAACTAAAAGTTCATCCGCAGTTATAATATTTACCAATCTATACATCGGTAATGTAATTACTAAGTATAATATCTAAGTAAGTGGGCTAACTAAGCAATAAATAAACAATGGCGCGATGTTCTCGGAACAACAACAATACATGATCCGGCGACGGCGGAGAAATGTCGATATTGCAACCGAGTTGTTAGGTACATACATACATACATAAACTGTGCATTAGTGTGCATTGTTGATGTTCGTATTGTTGCAGATATATTGTTTAACAGGGGTTCCCAAAGAGGACGAGAACGCCTCCTTGTGGGCGCTGCAAGCCCAAAGGGGGAGGTAAGAGACCCAGAAAAAAAATGGGGTCGTTATGCAATTTCATCCAGGAGGACTCTTAGACACCGACTGAGCTTTACTGAACTAATATTACCCTTAATTAATATTAGTTGAGTAGAGAATCTCCTAAGATTACTCAAACTAACTCGGTTCGATATTTCTCTTTGAGTATTGTATTAGGGCAGGGATTTCAAGTAAGTGAAAACATGGGGATCGTTGAAAAATAATTTATTCTCAAAATGGGCAGTAGACAAATAAGTTTGGGAACCCCTGATCTATAACCACAACGGTTTAACTCCTCAGACAAGCGGTTTGGTGGCAGCTTTATCTAAATGTTAGAAAACGTCAGTTTAAAAATGGAAACTTAAGAGGATAGTCTCCATTCTCTTTCTCCATACAAACGTAGTTTAAATTTTCCTCCCTGGATAAAGACATTAGAGAAAATATGTTTATGCCATAAAACCTATATCTGTCATGGCAATGCATCTACCTTTTTTTTTCCTAATTAAAATAATATTAAAAAATAATAAAATGAAAAAAATAAAAAGGTAGATGCATAGTCATGACGGATATAAGTTTTATGGCATAAACATATTTGCTCTAATGTCTTTATCCAGGGAGGAAAATTTAAACTACGTTTGTATGGAGAAAGAGGATGGAGACTATCCTCTTAACAGAATACTGTTAATAATTTTTCTGTGTTTGCTAAAAAAAGGCAGTATGTATTGTCCTTCCACTGCGACCAACTAAACGGACCAATTGGTTTCGAGAAAGAGAATGATACTTTCCAGTCGAACCAACCAACTAAAATAAATAATTTTGATGAAGATCACACAGCGCCACTGAGCACTGGTTGTGCCAAATGGAACTTCATGTTACGAACTGTATCATTTGAACCAACTGTTAGCCCAGATTATTTGATGTGTAGAGATTGAAAACAAAGACAACTTAGGTAGTGGACCTATCGATCCATGTCTTGAAGCAAATATATGATTCAATCTGTTTTTAACTACGATTACATCTCGTGATGTATTTCTCCTTGTAAAATATAACGTAGTAAAAATGCCATAAGCAATAAAAACATAAGAAAAATAATAGGCCAAAGAACGACGACGTCTCATGTCGGAACCTGTAAAGTTAACCACCCGAGCCAGTCAAAAGTTGTAAAACTGTTTTGGAAGATGGTGATCATACCGAGCCTTAGTCGGTAGGTAAGTTAGTCACAAGGAGACGATTAACATCTTCCAATTTATAAATTAGGTTCCCTGTAAATTGGATAGCGTAACACGTACTTTAATATAAGGTCCTATTGTGAAGTGACGTATGTATTTACGTACCTTGTTTAACGGAGACGTATTTCTCGTTCAAGGCGGCCACGAAGGCGGCTTGCGGCAGACTGTCCTCCAAGGAGAAGAGCTCGTCTCTCGTGACGGCCGTGGAGCGCGTCTTCAGCACGGCCTTGGAGCCGATGGGCGCGAGGTACGCGCCGGCCGCGTCGCGGAGCGCCAGCGCGCCCGCGTGGTACTCCGCGCTGAATAGGCAGACTGAGGTGCATGTGTCTTGGAGCTGAGTAACGACACAATTATAAGATTAGAATTAATTTTTATCTTCTGAAATAAAAAAAATACATGTGGCACTCAGGGACTGCCGCGGTAAAGCTATTGCATAGCATTTTTCATCAACTCATGAAATTATAATTATTTATTTATTTTGTAGTTTTTGTGTTAGGTTTTATTTTCGTTAAGGAATTTCTTAATTCGGTGGCCGCGCTCAAAGCCCGCGATAAAAGCTATGCAATAGCTGAAAAACTCATTTTTTTACCTCTTCTTCAGGGGAATTCTACCCCTGAGGAAGAGGTCTGTTAAGATCACGAAACGTAGGGCATTGATAAATGCTTACTACGCAATAAAATAAAACCGAAGAAATGAGTTTAATTTCATTAGAATAGTGTATAAAATATTTTTTGGCAGAAAACACGATATAAAATAAAACAAACATATTCCGACGCGACCAAAGAACGAGTTGGTCAGAATGGAATTCGCTTAAGGTATTTGTTTTCATCGAACCTTATAGTTGGTCAGTTAAATTTACATTATATTATAGTATATATTAAGTATGTATATTGATAAATACTTGTTTATTTTCCAAAATGTAATGCCTCCAGCAAGATTTAACCCAAAACCTACACCATCAAATTATACCATGTAAACTTGGACAATTGGACTAGGTCCGTGGATAGATCCTATAACAGTTGTTGCTACGAGAAAATGTTCTTATAAGACCTTGCCTTGAAAAAGAAATCTAAAATATTCCTGAACAAAGAGTCACAGAACAATTCGCAAATATTTTTGAACAGTAAGTTCACCTTAGACTGCAATGCAATTACCCTCCCATATGAAGCATAGCTCTAACCGCCTCGTTAGTATGTGATACCGTGAGTGAGTGTATACACTGAGTTTTTGCGTGAACTAGCACAGATCGAGAGAACAAGGGCGATGACACCTGGCGCGTGAGCCGATACAATACACGAACAAAACGTTAGGTTATGTTCAATGTATGTATACCACAGTTTTGTATTACAATACATTTGTTTACAATGTTTTACTAGGTATATTTCTATTAACATTAGAATGGGATATGTGCGTGAGTTTATGTTTGTCACCTTGTCACGCAAAAACTAGAGTTCTCAAGAGTTAGAGTAAGCTCAGGGGGCTTCTTATAAACTGTCATAGCAGCAAGGCTACCGCGCTATTTCCGTTGACATCAACTCGATGTCGACGCGGTAGTTTGATATCTTTGACAGCGGGGTTTTCATTTTTGACACCGCACATTCATGGCCGTCAGCCGTCGATCTGAAGATTTTCTTTCAAATATCTCATTTTCATGCATTCAATTTGGCGTCGGCAACGGCATGAGTAATCGACGCGTCGATTTCAAATTATTATAACTGTCAAATTAATTCGATGCCGATGCCAACGGAACTAGCGCGGTAGCCTCCCAGGGCAGTGCACAGAATTTCTTTAGTTTTTTAAAATTGCCTTGTTGTAAGCGTTCGTGGTAAGTTTGGGAACAACAATACTGGCCTAATTCTAAAAAAAAAACAATTATTCGCCGTTGTGTTGTCATCTTTTTCAATATTTACTAACGCATAACAATGGCTTCTTTAAAACAGGTCATAATAAGCGACATGAAGTAATCATTATGTGACTATTTTATAAAGAATTTTATATGAAAACCAAATTTAACTGTGAATAGCATCATATTAAGCGATTGGTCAACATAGGCGGAGTCATAATAAACGTATTATAGCTAGATCTATACCTAGACAAGTGGTATATAGCTCACCTTCCCTCCAGCGCTGAGGTACTTGTTGTTACAGGTGTGCAGCGCGTACTTCCCGCCTTCGTCCGCGCGGAACTCGAGCGTGAAGAGCGTGTCCTCGCCCCACGGGACGTTAGCGTCCACGTGGATCTCGTCCAGGGATTCTGACAGGTGGGCGAAGCGCTTGCGGCCGATGGAACGGAGGTTCACCTGGGTACAGTGATATGAACCTTAGTCAAGTTGAGCACAAACCGCTTTTGTCAGAGATACTAAAGGAAATCTAAACTTAGTCTATGCGTGCACTGGTTTCCACTCTGACCAATTGATCACCGGTCGGAGTGGAAATCTATGAAACTCTATAGATTTTTATCGACAGTTAACTTTAATGGTTGTTGAAAATAGGTGTACCTAGAATTTCATTGCGCAATCTACCAATATGACTGTATAGAAACTATTTTTGAAAGTTTAACGTTACCCGTTATTTAACAACAGATAAAGTTAACAGTGAGTTAATACGTAAATACATACACTGTAACGTTAACAGTTTGACCTCGTGCACAGCGGGTCCGTTACGTTTGTTCCCTGCCGCACGAGTCGATTTGCGTTGCGAACATGCCCAAACTGTTAACATTACAGTGTACGTATTTACGCATCAACTCATGGTAGGGGTACAGTCTTCAAAAGTCTCGAGAAATCAATGGTGAGTCACACAATCAGAGCCGGTCCATTTATCACGCAACAGACAGACGAACAGTCGTACGTCAATGAGGCGACATTCGACGATAACTCGATCGTCTCGTAAAACAAGTGCATTCACTTCGACAGGGCTGTCTTCAACTCTGAGATAACTACTCGGACTGTTTATTTAGTTGGTATTTACTTTATCTGCCAATCAGCTCCGTTATGGATTTTTGACGAACTTTGTTATAGAATAGATAGTGAAATGTAGATAAGTTGTGGAAGGCTTTTTTTGTAGATATCTCGTAAAATACTAGGTACCCTACTGCAACGATTGCGATTGTTGGTGCAACATGGTATCTAGATAGGTAGCAACTTATATGAGCCTGTATTGTGGATGATATCGAAAAGAGACGATTTAAATCTACATAAGTGGGGTATTTAGAAACACACCATATAAAAACAATACCCTTCCATTTGGCTTCGCCGTAGTCAATAAAAAGAGCAAGCAGTTCTTTCACACCGAACGGCCTGCGTGGGCCGAAAGCCCCAGCACCAATTAAGTCCAGATTCCTTTCCCCGTGTTACCTGAGGCCTGGCAGCGAGATGCACGTGCCACAGCTCCGCGTCTCCAGGGACCTTGGCCGTGCAGGTGAGCTTGTCCGAGCTGGAGCCCAGGAAGTAGCCTCGCTCCACGTTGCGGAGCGCCCAGCGCCCGCTGTTGTCTTCTGATACGCTGGACACAAACGAACATTTGGTTAACTACGTTCAGCTTCTTCTTTTTGTGTAGTGGTGTGGGTCACCTAGTGTTAGAGTTGTAAGGTCGCCTCTAACTTGACCTAACAACTGCTATCAGAGAGAACAGCCGGGACCAATTGCTTTACGTGCCTTCCGAAGCACGGAGGAGCTCAATATAATGTTTTTTTGCCACCCAAAGCATCGGTCGGCTACAAAAAACCTGCCTTCAAATTAAATGATTTACAACAAGGTAATCAACGAGATAAGTAGGAAGGTAGGCGCTGCCGTTCTACAAAAAAAGACATTACAATCAGCATCCGAATTTGGATGGCTTCATTCATTTATTTTTTTGGTCTTTAAGTACCATAGCAACCTGTGAATGGGTTTGTGTGTGTGTGTGTGTGTGCGTGTGTGTGTGTATTTAGCTTTCAAATGAACAACGAGCAGAGCATGTTTAGGTACGAGTACATCTAAAATGTCTTAACAATTCTTCAGCATTGTTGGTTTTTTTTTTTAAATATTTTAGGAAACTTGGCAAAATTTCCGGTAATACTCGTTTTCGAAATAAAATTGTAGTAGAATAGGTGTTTAGTTGAGTGATTAGGCTTTCACGTTTTTCTTCGTGTTAATAAATATAACATTTTAGGGACTGTACAGTTTCCTTGGTCACAGTCAGACTGATGTGACATTAGCATTACCATAGTAGACGCGAGACGCACCAACTATTAGCTAAACTGTGGTATTACCTACTAACAAAACTATGTTCAAATCCTCCAAGTAAATCTTTCAATAAAGCCTCTGCAAATGGTGAAGTAAATGGTCGGCGTGGAGAATTTAATGAAATAATTGCAGTGGTATCGTTAATTGTGCCGGCCGCATCGATATCTGCGCACACGCGGCAATGCGGACCATCTCGACGACGCAACACAAACAATACAACCCAACAAGCTGGTTTTACAGCACCAGATTAAGACGTAAGGGCGAATTTTAAGGTAAAGTTTTATTTCGAAACTAACGCTACTAACTCGGCCTGCCGTTGGTTTCCTCATGATGTTTTCCTTTACCGTAAGAGCGATGTTAATAGCGCACTCGAATTTTATTCATTTTCGATACTTATTATCTGGTGGAAAGCTGATCAAGATTTGTAGTCACTTCGATAATATCTAAGTTAGTCGAGTCCTCGTGTCCGACATCTTCAGCTGACATTTAATCAGGGTCATTTAAATGTGAACTCTCTTATCTGTTGTTTTTTGTTCGTTTCATCCCTGATTGTTGTTGAAGTTGACATCTGCTGAGGCTTGAATTTAACAACTTTTGGTAGAATACCGATTAATTACACTACTAATTTTTAACTAATACCTTAGATTAAGACTTTTGCACGAACTTTTATTAGTTAAGTATATCAATAATAATAACGGTCACAGTCTAAACATAGTATCTCCTTGTAGCTATGTTGTTCGCAGCATCGAGACCACAATCCAAGCGTAACATGACCCTACAGAATCCAGCGAAGTGTGTAAATAACCGCCCACTACACCATAACAAGACGCCTGCAAATGTTGCAATAATACCTATAGAGTTGCAACAAAAAAGGGGACTCCCTGGGACTAGCGCTGATTAACCTTGTCTTGAGGGCAAGTGTTAACGTCCTGAATTTGCATAAGATAAAGAAGTCTAGGGATAGAAAATACTTATACTTAGGTACCTATTATATAATCAAAGATTTTGAATGATATTTCTTGGGAATTTTGGGAACGTTACTGTGTCAACGGCATAAAACGATATAGCTTTTTCTTCTGTTTTCGCGATGTTGGATTGAAATTAAACTCATTTTTCGATTGTTAATCCTGAAGAAGAGACGATTTTAAACAACGCTAAAAGTAATATTATACACCACGAGATAAAAACCGAAAAATGAGTTTAATTTCGACATAAAACGACTCAAAATTACTGACGGTCGTATTCAAAGAGTGATCAATAATAATACACATTGGAATCCTTAAATATAGGATTCCATGGAGACCTGAATACCACGGAGAATACGGAATTAAGATCTCATTTATGTTCCAAAAATAGTGGCATACTTAGTCTTAAGAGGAGTATATACGCCAACGACCTTGAAACTGAAAATCCCTGTCGGGCTCATCGAAAATTGTTGATTATTTCATGACGGAATGTCGTAGAACTTTTTTTTGTGCACAGATTGTAGGTGACATTGTTTCCTACATTTTGGTGTAGTTTTAAGACAAGAACCTCCTATTGGTGCAAAGCCTATCCAAATTTTCGACAAAAAATGTCTGATTTGGCTAAAATGTCGATAGGCTTCAATACGTTTCGACATATTTGTATGGAAACTGCACAAAAATATAGGAAACAATGTCGCCTACAATCTGTACACAAAAAAAAGTTCTACAACATTCCGTCATGAAATAATCAACAATTTTCGATGCGCCCGACATGGATTTTCAGTTTTTCAGAATAGGGCCCTTAATAGGTCAAATTGTCAGCGAAGGGCGAGTGAGCTAGTGAGTATCTTACAAGCACAGACCCCCCCTTTACTTATAAACGATTTCACACGTGTAAGTCCCGATCCCGTGGCAATACTGGGATAAGAAGTAGCTTATGATGATACTCCTGGATAATGTAACTTTCTACTGTTAAAAGAATTTTTGAAATCGGTCCAGTGGTTTCAGAGATTGCCCCGAAAATACATACATAATGTTACTAACGTTGCCTCTTTGTTATATCAGTATAGATACTTGTACTATTTATGTATTCTGTGGTATAGATCATTAACTTTATATAACGTTTGTCACTGTCTGTTAACTTTGAAACTTCATGTCATAGTAAAAGACAAACGTTACATAAAGTTACTCATTGGTTTATAAGTAAAGGGGTAAGTAATTAAAAATAAATATATTATTTTTGACCATAAAACACACAACCTCTGTAAAGGCAGTGACCGTTGTCAGGAAATGCCATTAGGGTGATTAGGGTAAGTCCACACCGTTAGATGTGAAAGTACCGCAGCGCGCGGTTGGGTCGCAAATGCCACCAGTCGGGGGTTTATGTGCGACATTTCATGATAATGGTTCCTTTGAGTTGGCTCTAGCAGGGGTTCCCAAAGTGGGCGATAACGCCCCCTCGACTACAACATGTGAACATCGACTAATACTAATTAAGAAATTGTTCAAACTCGGTTCGATATTTCTCTTCGTGTAGTTTTCATATCTGTCCTATTTTATTGAATAAATAAAAAAAAAACAATACCTAGCTCCGTTTGGAAATGAAAGTAGTTTAATCTCCGCTAGTATAGCTTACAATAATTAATTTTATTTGAAGTTATAGTGGTTTTTAAGTAGGTGAAAAATGGGGGGCGCTAACAAATTGATTCTCAAAGTGGGCGGTAGACAAAATAAGTTTGGGAACCCCTGTTCTAGAACGCCAACGACGCTGCCCTTTTGCTACTTTTTAGAACCAGATGATTTGATTTGTGTCAAGAAAATTAAAAGCAAGTTAATCCTATCCTACTTAATATTATAAAGCTGAAAGTTTGTGAGTATGTATATTGTATGTGTGTGTGTTTGTGACTCAATCACGTAAAACCGCTGAACCGATTACCATGAAACTAGGTATGTAGATAGCTGGAGAACTGGAATAACACATAGGCTACTTTTTATCGCGATATTCCCGCGGGACCTACGCGGGTGTAACCGCGGGACGCAGATAGTATAGCCAATACAGCTCGAAATATATACCCATCAAAAACATGCTTGTAAAAAAAGCAAGTCTCGCAACTCAGTTCTTCTACCGTAAAAAGTTCTGAGATCCATGTATGTTATTCCAAGTCGGGGACATTCTGTCTTAACTTATTGGTTGCCTGGAAGAGATCGCCCATAGGCGATAAGGCCGCCCATTGTACCACTATAGTATTAAGTTATTCTTTGTATAATTAGTATTAAGTATGTGTTTTTGGTGCAATAAAGTGTTTATCTATCTATCTATCTATCTTATTATTGCGTAATTAGTTAGTCTAACAACATCTTATAGAGACCATAATAACAATATTTAAAAAAAGTTATGTTTTAAGTAAATAGATTAACTTGGCAATCGCATGAATACCTAGACAATTTGTCTCACAAGTAATATACCTATATTATAATAAATTAGACTGTTTAGTGCGATTGCCAAGTTAATCTATTTACTTAAAATATAACTTTTTTTAAATATTGTTATTATGGTCTCTATAAGATGTTGTTAGATTAACTAATTACGCAATAATAAGTTAAGACTGAATGTCCCCGACTTGGAATAACATACATGGATCTCACAACTTTTTACGGTAGAAGAACTGAGTTTCGAGACTTGCTTTTTTTACAAGCATGTTTTTGATGGGATCTCATTTCTTTTTGTTTTACTTCTTGAGACCCAACATCCATGGGCGTAGCGAGGTACAGGCAGGGGGGGGCAGCTGCCCCCCCCTAGAAGAGCGGTCGGTCACCAGTATAAGGCATAATTAACTACGCGGTCTGCAGCACACGATCTCTACCGAGTTCAAAAGATTGGAAAACTAGAATCCCTAAAGAGTTGCAAAGGTTAATCAACAAAGCTAGTATTAGTTATGTTATGAAACAATGTTTAATTTGCGCAGATTATAAAATGAAGTTAAATTCCGTTTTGTAAGTTAGATATTTTTTCATAAACTGAAAAAAATTAAAAACCGGGTATAGTGTCCCCACGAAAAATGAGGTTGGCGCATTTCTAAAGGGCTTGCTTTAGAGAAAAGTTTGAAAAAGACAGATTCGAATTTTGAAAGGTCTTTGCACGGTAGCGCGCAAAATGTGATTTTGCAGGTCTTTTTCACCGCACAACCTCGGAAAGGATCTGTTTTGTGCGCAGATTTCTTACCGTGCAAAGACTTTTCAAAATTCGAATCTGTCTTATCCAAACTTTTCTCTAAAGCAAGTCCTTTGAAAATGCGCCAACCTCATTCCTTTTTTTTTTGTTCATGGCATCGAACCACGAAGTCTTGTTGCTCATCTGCCAATGTCGTATTTATTGTTTATTATAATTAGTATCAAGCAGGTTTTTTCGTGAATTATTCGATTTAGAGATCGTTTGCTTATTTATTTACAAAAACGAGGAATCATATATGATTTTTTCGCTATATACAGGCTGTTCCGAGGAGGGGGTATTAAGCCGAAAGGGGTTTGTTCTAGAGGTCTAGGCGAACAACTTTTGTTCTACGAAATTTTGGAAATTCGAACTTTTTTTTTTAAAAGTTGTGGTTGTATCACTGAAAAAAAACAGTTATTTTTGTAAATAAAGGCAATTAATGTTAAGATTGTAGTGGTCCAAACTAAATAAAAGGGCAGATTAAGGCCAATGACCTCAAACTCTAAAAAACAGCTGATTTTCATGCAAACTTTTAAACTCAACATTTTCGAAAACTACTTCATATTTCCAAAAGTTGTAAAACAAAAATTGTTTGCCTAGACGTCTAGAACAACACCTTTCGGCTTAATACCCCTATCTCGGAACATCGTGTATAGCGTACAAAAATATACCTACCCACTTTACGAAAGAAAATAAAAGTATAGGTTGAGGAGAGAGGTAAAATATATACCTCATTTTTTTGAATAATTGCACTGGCCAGCCGCGACGAAGATATTAATTTAACAACTGCAGAGTTAGTGGAAGTGGTACATAATGCCGAATTGAGTTTTCTACCGGAAAAATGCACCTAGCGTTTTCCTCGCTGTAGTGAGGTCCAAAATTGTGTGTTTCACTCGGCAGCAAAGTTTTTTTGCATTTTGTACCTTTGAAATCCTTAGAACGCTCAGCATTCTATATTTAAACCTCTCGCTGCGCTCGTGGTTCAATCCTAGAATGCTTCGCTAGCTCAGGTTTCAATACATGTAGGTACTCGCTGCAAAAACCAACTTTGCAGCCTTGCATAACAAACGTACACCGGAAAATTGTCTAAAACAATATTGTAAGAGAAGTTTTTAATAGATTTTGTGAAGAACCGCGCGCGTAATAAAGGTATTTTTATTTTTACATTTCTCCACTACCAATCTCCTCTACTCATATATAAAAAACCGCGATTAAAACAAAATAGTCTTAGATTTTCTTTGTCTGCCCCCCCCCCCCCTACATAGAATCCTGGCTACGCCCTTGCCAACATCTCTAATTATACCTATCGACACCTATTTTTTAATTTCATTAATACTTGAACAGGCATCTTTAAGTATTAATAAAATAAAAACAATACTGCAAATATAACTTTATAATCCTAAACATTTATATGGGATTACAAACTTATTTATGAAGTTTGTGTTTTTCGGGAAAACGGGAGCGATTTTTTTTTTGTTTTTATAATTTTCCCTTTATGTATACACTAAACCCTAATTGTGGAGCCTTTAGATTTTTGATGCTCGGTCAGTCAGTGAGTGACAACATTTACAAAATTAAGAAACTTTGACTAGTTATAATTTTTAAATTACTGGTTCAAATTGAATGAAAATTGAAATATACCGTCTTCATACAATGCCTGCTTGGTTACAGATAATTCAGGTTTCTAGTTTCATTAACAACGAAGTTATAGGAGGTCGAAAATGGCCTGAAATGCTTCGAGAAAAGAATGGTATGGCCGTGCCGCTTGTTTTTGCTCGACTTGGCGGGGGCACTACCGTGCCCCCAGATTTCGAGCTGTATTGGCTGATGGCTGAGCTAGCGAGCTGATGATTCGATCGTCTTTTGTTTTTGTTTCAAACAGCTTTTATGTTTTCAGTATTAATTAAGTAGGTATAAATAGTGGGTAATCGCGTAATTATTTGATGAAACATTTTCGGCTTGGTTTACTTTGCTAATCACTGGCTTAATGCGAAGGGTCGTACAGAGCCGATGCTCTAAAGCCAAAATTGTCTAATAGCCATGGTATAATAACAACAAAATCCTTGGAATATTGACAACAAAACCCCAGAATAATCTTAAACAACCTGAGTAATGACTCTTCAACCTGCTGCGTCAAACATTTGCCACCACTCACCACATCAAAGTAAATTGCACTCTCACCCTCTTAGCAATAAGATTTAATTTCCTGTGTAAATAACTCAATTTGTTCACCCCTGCTGCTCCCTTGTGTTTTGGATGTGAATGTAAAATCAATATTTTTTGTTGTTTTTTTATTTATTTTGAAGGTCGATGAAAACAAGCGGTTTCGCACGAGTGCAATCGTAGGAAAATATCGGGATAGAAATTAGCATTGAGATTCTCTCGATTTCAATTAATCGTCACACCATGTTTCATGAAAATGCCATACACACCATAGTTTACTTCAATCGTCTTTTGTTTCTACTCCCGGCCGAGCCGAGTCTGTAAATACCGCCGAATATACTCTACTAGCTGTACCCCGCGGTTTCACCCACCCGTGTAAGTCCCGATCCCGCTGCAATATTGGGATAAAAAGTAGCCTATGTGTTATTCCAGAGCTCCAGCTATCTACATACCGAGTTTCATGGTAATCGGTTCAGCGGTTTTTACGTGATTGAGTAACAAACGCACACACATACATACTCACAAACTTTCAGCTTTATAATAGGTACAAGTAGGATTTACAGACAGACATAACAAACATGATAATGTACGATGTACGCTTTAAAACAAAGATAAAATATCTAAATGTGCAATCTAAATTATAAACCATAGACTTTTGATTGGATCCAAGTGGGCGAGGTCCATACAGATCAAAGATATGCAAATTGACAATATAACAGGAACTTGAGCAAAGTAAAAAACCGGCCAAGTGCGAGTTGGACTCGCGCACGAAGGTTTCCGAACCCAGTTTTAATCGCGTTACTTTTGTTCCTAGTAAGAGATCCGTTGTTTAATAAAACTATTTATTTACTTTCCTATGTTTCGTTACGAGGTGTTTCCAGACCTTTTCCTCACCCTGTGGCTACATTATCGCGATAGCGCAAAGATTCGCGTTGTTGCGACTGCGTGTGGCCAAATAATTCATCCTATCGCGGTCTTTTAGGTTATAGCGACGTAATAGATACGGAAGAGGTGGCCAAGCACTTTATCGTAGATCGAATGCGAAGTTTTTATCGCGACAACGCAATACGAATCTTCGCGATTCAATGTAGCCATAGCATCAGGGGAAAACCGGAAGAATGAGTTTAATTTCAATCTATACAAATATTATAAAGAGGAAAGATTTGTGTGTGTCTCTCTATGTGTCTGTGCGTCTGTACGTTTGTTATGAATAAACTCAAAAACTACTGGACCGATTTCAAACATTCTTTCACCATTAGAAAGCTACATTCACCCTGAGTAACATAGGCGTTTTGATCCCGTGATTTTACGCGGGTGAGACCGCGGGACGCAGCTATCCTTTATACATCTCGAAAACAGAAAAAAATGTAAATCAATAAATAGCAAGCACCCGTCTTTGAAAGGTCAAGTTATTCAAGTTCGTGATTCAGCGATGATTCAGCCTTCATTTCAGATGTTCCCCTGAAGCCGAGAGCTGTGACTCATTCGACAAATGTTTACAAACACAACGGAACGAAGTGCTTCATTGATTTCAAGATTGGTAATCTTTTATCAAGTCAAGATACCAATCTCTTGGTAGGTACACGATACATTTTTTGGTTCTTAAGTCACTTTTTAAACTTACACGATTTCTGTCCTTATTATTTTTACTTTTAGGAGACCGCGGTGTAACCCGTTTGCCGAAACGTCGAGATATCCATAGTTATTTTTAACGCGATCTAGACCGAAGTTCTAAAAATTCATTAGTTGTTAAGAGGACAGTCTCCATTCTCTTTCTCCATACAAACGTAGTCGACGTTTTCCTCCCTGGATAAAGACATTAGAGCAAATATGTTTATGCCATAAAACCTATATCTGTCATGACTATGCATCTACCTTTTGATTTTTTTATTTTTTATTACTATTTCTAATTAGAAAATGAAAAAAATCAAAAGGTAGATGCATAGTCATGACAGATATAGGTTTTATGGCATAAACATATTTGCTCTAATGTCTTTATCCAGGGAGGAAAACGTCGACTACGCTTGTATCACAGAATATATAGTAGTACTACGTACTTGTATGGAGAAAGAGAACGAAGACTGTCCTCTTAAGTCATTTATTGTGTGTTCGATCAGGGGAGTTTATTCCTGTTATTGTTTTATCCAAAATTCCAATTCAACATCAATGCAACTGAAACAATACACTCAATATGAAACGTATAACTTAAACAAACGAACTTGAATAAAAATGTATACCTACTTACAAAACGGTATTCTACAATGAAATTTTAATTGAAAAATGTCAAATTTTTAAATTAGAGATTGATTGCAATGATATTGAGATGATAATTTTACAACGAGAATACTCCATCTGGGCATCACAATGTATTTTAATTCAAAATCAGGCAGTTAACATATTTTCTGCAAATACAGTCTCATTCAATTGATTCCATGCAAGCCTTGGACAATTTCCCATACACGTTATTTAGATAAGAAAGAAAGTATGGATGATATAGCTTGCTTGTTTCACAGAATTAGGAGCTAAGTGGTTGAACGAAGTTAGTTAAGTTAGTTTATCATGCAGTTTACAAAGAAATCGCCAAATCAATTAACAAAAGATACAACGAAATGTATGAAACAATGGATGGTCTCATGCACCGGATGTCCACGAACGTTATCTAAGGGTAGATCGTGTATTCGCATACTAATGCAGTCCCGCGGCGTGACTCACCACCGCGCATCACCACCGGACACTGAGGTGTTTGAACCACTGTTTTTGAGATATTTATGGACTTTAAGATTTATTGCGAATGTGTTTTTGAATAAAAATTCTGGACTTACACGCTTGGCGGAAGCTTGCATAAATGTACTTAATTTGGCGGTTGAGCTATTTCAAAATTCGTTGAGCAGTAATGAGAATATTAAACTAATGGTTGACTAAGTATTTTAGCGTATCTTGCCCGTCTGGGCATCTATCTCTGCCTAATGTGTCTATGCCTAATATGGCGTTCGCTCCTGCTTAGGTTTACTGAGAGTTATAAACATACACCTAGCTAAAGCGCTTCTATATGTCACAGAATAGACACGGTTAGGTTAGGTTAGGTATACGTGCGAGCAATGCGAGCGTTTAGTGGCCTAGAATTAACTAGTAAACAATAAATTTCATAATTATGTGACTGACTCGGTTTCAGAAACAAATTCTATAATCAAGTTCCATTCTGATCACTTAGTTGGTCGATTTCGTTGGTTGGATAGGAATTAATTTACCTAACTTAATGAATGGTTATTTATCGATCAGCCAGAGCAGGGGTTCCCTAACTTATTTGAGACGCGCCCCCTTTCGACCATAACCCCCCCCCCCCCCCCTCCCCCCGTCCAGTCCTGTCTGATAGTCCAAATTATCAGGCCAGAATAACAGTGTTCAAAATAAGTATTAGTATTATTGACAGGCGTCAATTTCAAATAATTTCATTGGTCCTATCGAGCCGTCGCGTCGTCGAGTCGGAATGCGTTCTCTCAGCGATCGCAGGATTTTATACTTTTAACTACACAGGTGACCCGCGCCCCTCTGTTAATATCTCTGCGCCCCCCCCTGGGGGGCGCGCCCCCCAGTTAGGGAATCCCTGAGCTATAGAAACTGAACCCGTGCCGTTTATGACTAGGGCCTAGGCTGGTCATTGACCAGCTGATAAGGTGAATGTCTGCGAAATATCCTTATGTAAACATTGAACCTTAACAGTAGCATCAGAAGAAAGACAGTTGAAACCAGCCACTGAAAGTAACACTACCTCAAATTCAATAATACTCCGTTGTTTTAAGCGTCATTCACCGACTTAGTCCGTATCTTACATCCGCAGCGAATGTCATTTTATTTTTACGATAGACGTAACGTAACAATACCTATTAGATTTGCAGCGGCTTTTTACATTTATTTCGGGTCAATAAAAAAACATAATATGTATTAGACACAACTTAGGTACCTAGTCAAAACTTACCTACGTACTTATACTTAAAGAAGTATTAATATATATTTTTTTAAAGGAACATGGAATATGTTTGAAACATCACCTCTAATACTAGTTCACAATATCCAGTATTTTATACAGTCTATCAGAGTCTTCGTATTTCAGTCTTCTCGGGACAATGGCCGGTGTGACCCGTTTGCCGAAACGTCGAGGTAATTAATAATAACAATGATTATCTATAACGCGATCTGGACCCGTGTAATAATAATGGTGGACGGTCCAGTATTAGTAACTCAGATTTGTAGATCATTTCTCTCACCTGATCTGGAACTTGCTCCCAGGCTCCTTCTCCTCGCCCTCGCAAGTGACGTTCCCGAACGAGTCGACGGCGAGGTACTTGTCCAAGTGGGACCGGAGGTAGATCATGCCTGCAAACACCACGTCCGCACTGTTATACCATAGTAGGAAGATGTAATGCAAACTTGCCTGTCGTCTGAAAATGAGCTTTGACTTATATGTGTTTCCTACATTTTCCCACAACTTATGTGACCTTTCCTACAAATAAGAGACCGGTTCCGATAAACAAAGTATGAAAGATGGGCAATTGTAACTACATACTAGGTAAACTGGGGTTATACCGTGAACAGGCACTCGGTGCAAGCCAGCTAAGTGTACCAGGTTTGTGTTGTAGCATTAAGACAGCTTTTGTCCAGGGTATGAAAATGTTATCAGGATTTTGAGCACATTAATAAAGAAAACAATTTCCCCCAAAAATATAATAAAGGACTGTTTTAGAAAAAACTGTTGAACGGCAAATAAGTTATTTCTCTGCCATAGGTAACTGAAAATCTTATTAAGTCTCAAAACTGCGCGGGAGTGGATTATATTTTCAACTAGTGTGCCATGCTCAATCTTTACCATCCCATAAACTTCAGTACTTCAGTAAGACGTTTGGTCTTCCTCCGGTAGAAAAGTTTCTAATAAAAAAACCAGTAGAGAATTCAGCACTGTCATTGGACAATCTATCGTTAAGCTGATCGCCCGTTATTACAAAAAAAACTCGTCTTTTTCCCTAACTTTGCATAATTTAAACAGATTCAATATCCATATTATTCGCTAGCTTTTTCGTGTTTTGTTTTACAAATTATATCAGTATAAAAACCAACAAACATGCAAAGCCTATTACTTCGTAGTTTCCAAGCTAGAAACGCTAGAAATCAACTATTAATCGCAATCAGGAATGACGTGGAGTCTCCTAAATTAATGATGGTGAAGCATGCTAGACTAGACCAAGATAAATGAGATTGTTCGAACGGATCTTGGCAGAACGGTATCTTGATTAGTCCAGTTACTTTGATATACCGGACATACGTGGACTTGTACACTTCGCGGATATCTAGTAGCGCCAAACAAATATAAATTAGAAATATAAGACGACTCTTACTTATATAAACGATGACTAATATGTAACTTTTGTCTTGGTCTGTCAACTTTGAAACTTCATGTCACAGTAAAAGACAAAGGTTACATAAAGTTAGTCATCGTTTATAAGTAAGGGGTATAGTCGTCTTATATTGCTCAAGGCATTCTACTAAAACATTTTTACAAGGAGAAATGCGTCAACAAAAACCACCATTCGAGTCAGTCAATAGATGACGTTCAAATCGAGCCGTAGTTGAAATCACAAAGATGGAGATTATGCATAATCATTAATTCACCTTGTCACGTGGGTTCCCGTGAGGGGTAAAGGTTAGCACAGTCGTCCGGCAAGCGAGTGGCATGGATTCGAATCCTGTCCCGGAAAGATTTTTGATAATGCATTACTCCTTGTAAAATGAATAGTCGTCTATAATTAATTAATCGCAAGATGCACCTTTCTTGCAGTTAGTTGATATTACGTGAGTATTTAATATTTTTCTTAGACCAGTCTCACTTGGTCAATTTGGTCATATAGGCCTTCTGCATCGTCTTAACCCTGTAAAAACTGACCATCAAATCTCGTCTTCTTTCCACCTCATTTCATATGATTGAAGTAACTGTTATGGATTGGATGTTTGAATGTGGATAAATGGAAAAAACACAAGAAAATATGGTTTCGTAAGTATTGCGATCAGTCGATGAAAGTTATTTAATCTGAGAATTAGTCTGAAAATGACTGATTTTTTACCACACACGTTGACCACTTACCCACCCTATTTGAGGTGTCGTTGGTGGGTTTTCTCGTTCTCGCTGACCTGCAGCTACCTAGGCAGGAACATTACATACAATATGTGACTGTTTCACGAGAGTTCCATCCAAGGACGAATACACACACATACATAGAGGTTTAATTAAATGTGTGAATGGAGTATAGGGACCATAATGAGGCAACTGTCGTCCATGCAGACAGGCAGACAATATCGATCAGCGACAGCTGGTTCCTGGGAGACACCCTCGCCTTTACATGCGCGTAATTGTATGGCTGCTGATATACCTATCTATAGGTGTATCTAGGTTGGTGGAACGCTTTTAAACTTCAAAAAACATGAAATTTTTATTGGACACCTAAGTTAAACGAAAATGACTGCCTGAAAATCGTATTTTATTTGATTGGTACTGAAAATACCAATCAAATAAAATACGAAATACTAATATGACAATACAAGAGAACGGCGCGCGGTCGTCGTTGCGTCCACTAGCCAAGACCTGACAGGGTACAGACGTTTCCTGAGTGATAGATAACACTCAATGGGAGCTTTATTGAAAAGCTCTCGCACACACATGAGCCATTGTGTAGTCCACTCATACAAACGCGTTGTTCGGAGACTGCTCTTGTGGTTTATGTGACAATAAATTATTTTTTATTGAGACGTCAATACTTTAATGTGAGAGAAACAAAGGTACGAGTCGATAGTTCACCAATATCACTTGGAATCGAACATGGCATAGAGCGCTTTACATCCACTGATTTGATGATATTAGAAATATATAGATGTTTTGACTTTTTACAGAATGTAAGTGCATAATTATATACAGACAGACAAGAAATTATAATCCAAACAATCAGAAACATCCCACATATACGTTATTGTAATAAAAGAACAGTGATTATCTGATGGTATTCCGTAACCGGAGCGTCATGGGATTGTTAACATAACAATGGGAAGCGGCCGACGACGGCCGTCCCATGTTGACCTTGGAAGGTCACACCACGACAAACATCATCTGACCTTTCCATTCACAATTTGAATATAATGTAAAGTACAAATTTCGAACACAATGAATAAATAAAATAGATCTTTACTTCCTGGAATGGATTGCTAAGCAATTTTACATAGGAGACCTCTTCTGGCAGGCAAAAACGTTGGCTAAACATAAGATTATAAGTACCTACTGTTGATAGGAATTGTTGATAATACTTTGTAAATGGTAATCTTGATTATCAAGAGATTCCTAAAACAACAATGAGAGGGCACAAACTTCCGTACCTAAAGTAAACTTGAAGGGAGCTCCGCCTGAGGGTCGTAAGGCGAATGTAAACTGTGGCCCTTCTTAATTGACCGTTAAGGGCCACAGGGGGAGGTTTTTGCATCAATTATAAACAGGCATTTTAAGCTGCGCTGTTTGTAAAAGAATTAGATCGAAGATAACGTTTTGCTTAACTCAAGCGTGAATTTCGTACTTGCGCGCCCGCATAATTCCCGATGTCGCAGGAATATCGGGATCAAAAGTATAGTCTATGTGTTAGTTAATCCAGATCTTCAGCTATCTGCATACGAAGTTTCATGGCCGTCGCTTTAGTTTAGATAGTTTCTGGGTGATTGAAACACATGTTCCAAACAAACAAAGATCTAAACTTTCGCATTTATAATATAAGTGGGATTTATTTCTTTGCATAATTAAACTAGGTACCTAAATAACAAGAGAAAGTTGTAAAGTATTTTGATATGAAGAAATTATATGCAGTCATCAACGACAAAAGAGAGAAACGCATGAGGCTGCAAAAATCGAACTAACATCTTCGCTGATAGTTCCGGGAGAGTAAAAGTCAACAACAAAACCCAACTCACTGTCATTAGCATTCCCCGAGGCAGGTTCGAGGGTCCAGATCTGTTTCTTCTTCAGGCTAGTTCCATTGGCATTGATCTTGAAGCCGAAGGTCTCTGCAGTGAGGTACCGGTACCGCGAGTTGATGAGCCCGATGGTCCACCAGCCCCGTTGCTGGTTCTGTGTTATGATGTCGCCGGCTCCGTTGGAGTCCCCGTTGCTGTGACCGTTTAGCCCGTTCATTTTGTGACCTGGTGGAGAAAGAAAGAGCTATTACTATGGCACTTTTTTTATTTGTTTTAGACCATAATCAAAATCATCCGCTTTGGCCTGTGGTCGTTTGAAGCGCATAGACCGGAAGTATAGAGAAATTCAAGATAAGCAATCGGAATCCAATTGCTATCTCGAATATCTGCAATGGGCTTGGCCGTTTCATTTCCGCAAGAACAAATGTTTAACAGAAACCCATGCATGGTAGCGAAACGGCCAGCCATATATTTGGCTAAGATGTTGAGTTTGTGAAGTAATGTGCTTGTGGAGTTGGGGCGTGTAGAGTTATAAGCTTGGCTTTAGGTCCATGACATCTGATAACTTTTTGACAGTGCCCATCATATGATCTCGCTCTCGTCTTGGCTACATTTTACATGAAAATGTTTTTGAGGGGATCTCTTTATCGGATCCTTTTAAGAAAATAAGTTACCTATTCTGTTTGTATTTGTTGTGATATCGGCAAAAAACATCTAGCTAGAGTCAAAATTACAACTGTTTAGCTATCATGGTTCATGAGCCTGATGACAGAGAAACCAGGCAGTGGAGTCTTAGCAAAAGGGTTCCGTCTTTTCCCCTTTAGTTACGGAACCCTAAAAATATGTAGGTAGGTATTACAAATGATCACAATCATTAAGTCACTCAACCATTACAGTTCATTTGTGTTCAAAATGGACGAAGGAACGAGCGAAGACAGATGACTAGCAGTTCATTTGTCCTCGCTCTAGGATTATGGGGAGACAATGGAGAACGCCTGACGCCTCATTAGGGATTCGAGATCGATTCAAACTGGTTACATAAAAGGGGATTGGTTAACTCATGAATGGAGGAAATATTAAAATTATTTTCTGGGTTGTAATTACAAGACATATACAATTCAAAGTCCTGGAGGGTTACTTCGGTTCTTTCGACACGACAACGATGCGATAATTCCAGCCGATACGATGATTCTACTGTCACCCTACTATCACAGTGTGACAACGATACGATAATTCCAGCCGATACGATGATTCTACTGTCACCCTACTATCACAGTGTGACAGTAGAATCATCGTATCGGCTGGAATTATCGTATCGTTGTCGTGTCGAAAAAAAACACAGTAACCCTCCAGGACTTTGGTCCACTGGTCCTAGGTCCATGAAATTTGGAAAATGTGTTTTTTGTCGTGTGTATGTTTCTACTACCTCGGGATCGGAACTTACGCGGGTGAAACGGCGAGTTGCTGCTAGTCAGATATATAGCGCAAAACTAGAAAGGGGTGAACGCATCTCATTGAAAGTAAGAAGAGCTGAGTAAGTTATTTAAAATCTGCTGTCTAGACTCAATAAAGACTTAATGTCATCTGGGAAAGGACTGGAGAGTAACTATTGATGAAATTGAATTACAAATGAGCGGAGATGTCCTCGTATTCCCCAGAGTTTGAGATGATAATACCTACCTACGTTTATAGGGTTTTTTATCTAGCTTATAGTCCAAGATCCCAGAAGTGGCAGACATCACGTATTTTCTGACGAACGAAATGTGGTCGATTGAGTAGTGTTAGTATGTACTAAGAACGCATGCCTACTTGCTTGCCTGCTGCGACGGCCAATTCTGAGATATTAGGTCATCAAGATACTTAAAAAAAAATCTTGTCTTCTTGTAAAAAGTTTTAAAATAGTTGTCGGGTGGACATAATATATGTATAAAAATGAAGCATCAGAATTTACGTACAGTCGAGTAATTATTTTGGGAGCTTTAAAGCGACTGCAAAGCAATACGGCCGACGGAAAGTATATGGGAGTATATGAAAATCAGGTCGGAGAATTAACGTGAGGTAAGTAATTTTTTTATGTATTTTGATGACCTGATATCTCAGAATTAGCCGTCGCAGCAGGCTAGCAAGTAGGCATGCGTTCTTAGTACATACTAACACTACTCAATCGACCACATTTCGTTCGTCAGAAAATACGTGATCTCTGCCTATTCTGGGATCTCACTCTATTATAGCTGAATCTAATTCGCAATTTGCATTGGTTGTCCTTTTGTACCCGACTGCGCAATGTAAAGAAAGGTTGTTATTGCAGATTTTCTTTATAGAATTAAGTAATAGGTAAGCTTTCTTATCGCTGTAAAGGGAGGGTTATTTTGGTTATACGAACGAGCGAATTATACACAGTGGTCCGAGGAGGGGGTATTAAGCCGAAAGGGGGTTGTTCTAGAGATTTAGGCGAACAACTTTTGTTCCACAAGTTTTGGAAATTTATATTTTTTTCGGATCGGACCACTGACTTCGTAATCACATTCAAATTTTCTCATGACTTTTACCTCATAAAATTCTCATTTGTCCGCAATTGCCGATAGAAGTGGAACCATAATAGGAAATACACGACCGATCCAACTAAAAAACTTCTACCGTCAAATCAAAACACCCCCCAGTCTTAATTAAAACAATTCACAGACGAATTCTCTGTTCTTATAGCGTAACAGCATAATACAGGTGGTAAGAGTTAATTTATTACAAAGGCAACTAACTATACAATGATTACAGTGCGCAGTCGACGACCTGTTGAGTGCTTTTTCAAGCTATTTTTTACAAGTTATTTCACGGTTGGCTTGGCGATGTGTCTTGTTACTTCTTAGCTATAGGTTCATATTCCGAGGTCTGGTGATTCAGTCCGTAATTCTGGAAACTGCTATGTTAATTTCATTATAGGTAAGGACTTAAAAAAAAGAAAATTAGAGAAAACAATTTTTAAAGAGTTAGGTAAGTACCTACAAATTTACCTAGATGTTAACGGCACGTAAAGCGTACCTACCTACCTATGGTGTGTCCGTAGTAGTATGTGACTCCAATTTTTCTATTTTTATGGCGCATAAAACCAGTCCATAACTTTTACAAATACGATCGAAACAGGCATTGTTAAGTATAGGTAGTACTTTAAAGTCTATACTAATATCATACATGCAAAAGTAACTCTGTCTGTCTGTTAAGTTTTCACCCTGGAGCCTTCTCCAAGGTGAAAACTTAACAGACACAATATGTCCTTACATATTATGCTATATTTGAGCCGGATATTCCCGAGGGATCTGGATTTAGGCGTGTGAAACCGCAGGACACTGCTAGTTCGATATCAAAATAGGCATATCACAGTCACTAATAATGCAAATAAAGGTTCGTCTGCATAATTGAGCGCGTCTCAAACACATCGGTCACGGTGTTGTCTAGTCGCAGGCGCAAGGTCGCGGGGGTCAGCCACTCCTGCGCATTGTACGACCAACGCGACGTACCTACAGATAGAGTTACCTACATTGTGGTTACATTTTCATTAGTGGTTCGCTACTCACACATGCGTGTCAAATGAATTGGATTCAACATAGATAGAATGCTTTATTATGTTCACCAAATATAACATTTTTACAATACAATTAATAAAATAGAGTAACGTTAAAGTAATACAATAGGCGGCTTTACCGCTTCGGTAAAGCGGTTTCTCTTTGGCAACCTTGACAATCTTGATAGTGTCTCAACAGTCTCTTACTTTTATGAAGTTTATTTATGGGTTTTTATTTGCCTTCAAATTGAACGGTTTGGTGATCTAATAACATGTGAAAAAGTCTGTCTCATAGTACTACCTATATTAATATAGAGATTTATTAACACAGTTATCTGTAGATGCGTTGATGTGATTTCTTGAGGTCTTACTTTCTTATGAAATAGTTTCTGGGCTTTTTATAGATGGAAAAGTGAAATTCTATAGATTTTTAAGTTAACGACTGTTTAGGTTAACTGTTGTTAAATATCTGTAGAATTTCACAGTTCTATCTCTCACAAAGACCTGTTAATTAGTAGTTACTATAAACTGTAACGTCAGAAAGTGTTTAAAGCATGATAAAAAATTATCAGAATCCGAACACGAGTCTGACGTCTGACGGCATTTTATGGAGAATACAGCGTTTACAGCACAACCACTACGTACGTGACACTAATCTTCAAGATAATTCAGAGCAGTTTATGTGTTTTCAAACCCCAGTCCGCCAGAGCGCAGGCCGGGTAAGCAGCTATAGACTTCTAATCAATTTATTAGAATTCATAGCCGCATCTGGCTTTCGGATTTAGATAGAAAACCTTGAAAATGAAAAACAAACACTTACATCGCACGTAAAATGATTCCAAAACATACCTCCTACTGATTATATTTTTTAACAAGTTCCAGCCAGGAACCTCGCAGTAAGCTAGAGTTCTGATCTAACATGGTCAAAAAATGTGCCATCGACACAACGAAGAAGAAGAACAAATTAGTAGTAGTTCCTGAGATAGAATATGGAGTTTTGGCGGGAACGCGCAGACAACATGTCGTGCTCCAATTTGATTTTCGTGAAACTATGTTGTAAACCGGGGTAAATTGTGTAATTTTGGTGGAATCTTATTCAATTTAGTTCCCCGAACGTGCACAAGTGTAGAGAAAATAAAATTGAGTGTTAAACATGGTCTTTCTTCGTTGTCTCCAAAGCTCTTTCAAGGTTATGGTAAAGTTGCCACCGCTTAACCATAGCTCCTGACTTGAAACTTAGAGCCCAATCGGGCCAATATCATGCAAAATACTTGATACTGGCAAGATGTACGACGCCAAAACTAAAATAAGAAGAAGAAGAAGAGATAGAATAGGCTGCATGGATCTTTTGTATGTCGAAATCACGAGGGACACCAATCGATCAACATGGACGTGAAATAGCTCAACATGTTCCACCTAATTAAGCATCAAGGAGTGTCTAGGGCACAGGATGAGGGTACGGCAGTACTAATCCAACACTGAACATATTAGTAGTATTTCCTTACATTGTGGCCTGATGCCACAATGTAAGGAAATACTACAAATATGGGTGGATTTGCAATGAATGTTAATGAAATCGCTATTGCCCTTTTTAGGGAGTTGAGTCATGGCAGTTAGGTTTATAAATCTACTCGTGTGGACAATATGAAAGCATGAGAGGAATTCTAATGGATAAACTTCTGGTCATCATGCAATTTCAAAATCTGTGTGTGGAAGTACTTCTTGGTCAAGTCAAGCAAAAGTCGATATCAAGAATGTGAATTGAATCAATATCGCCTTAGATTTTTCTTTTGTTTTCGAGATGTTAGATTGAAATTTAACTCATTTTTCGGTTTCGAGATCTTACAGACCTCTTCCTCAGGTCTACCCTTGAGGAATAGGTTTGTAAAGTTCTTGATGCGTAGGGCGTTGATAAAATGTTTAAAAAATTATAAAACCGGCAAAATGAGTTGAAACTTCAATATCGTTTTGCCTCGAAATACGGGACATCAAATTCTTGTTAATGAAAATGTTAAAGTGGGGTTTCTATCGTTATTATTTCATATCTTTGAACGCAGACTGTAATTTGCCAACCCGAAATTCAATTTATAAATAAACTGCACATGTTTCAGTGATCTTTGCACGACCTCCTGCAGGGGTTCACCAAACTTCATCCAAAATGGGGCCACTCAGAAATGCACGAGACTTGTAAGGGCGAACGAAGACAGAATTTAAATCAGCTGATAGTTTGGTGATCTTTGAATTTTAAAGGCAACTGGCAAGCATGAGGGGTTTTAGACATTCACCGATTGATATTTTTGCGACGATCCCTACGGTGCCGTACCTGCGTAGAATGTAAATACTTAGTTTGATAGATGGGTCAGGAACCACCTTCATTACAAATGTCCGAATAACAAACTTCTTATTCCAACGACGGGACCAACGCTTACAATCCGTAACTACCTACGTGTTACAAAAGTAAAAGCTAAACAAGTACAAATATATACGAAGATGGGCGTTTCTTCAAGATTACCTCAAAGGTCACACGCGGTCAAGGGTCACGACCTCGACCTTAGGCTGACAAGGATAATTAAATAGAACTATAGCGCCTTCCCTGTCAGACAAGTCAAATAGTACCAAGTGTTAACTAGCAAGCATTTAGTCGTTGTTTATTTTAACCGGCCATAAAAAGCTTCTGGCGTCGACCGACCCCACGCGAGCTTGATTGATAACTTGATAAGTTATTTATAAGTTGAAGTTGCGAGGTCAACCACTCGTGGCGCTAGCGAACTTGTCCGCAGGAAATCCGACCTGTTATCAGCTGTTTATTTTAAGAATTCGGAAGCTGTAGCGGTACCGCGGAATACAGTAGATTAGTGATAATGATAGGTAATTAATTAGAGATCGTTCTTTCTTTATCTTTCACCGGATAGATTCTGAATTTGAAAACAAACGAAAAAAGAGTCCATCTTTTTGTTATCTTCTAAAGATTGTTTTGGTATGTTCGTTGTGATCAATGAGGCCTTTTTATACTTAGTAAGACCAATCGCCCCATCCGATGGTGAAACTGTGACGTACCTTGTATTAGATTTTTCTTCCGTTTTCGCGATGTTGTATTGAAATTAAGACATGTTATTTTTGATAAGACGGTAGTTTCACAGTAACTTTTTAATACTAATGTATTAAAAAGTTACTGTGAAACTACCGTCTTATGAGATGTTAATACTTACTTAGTAAGTAAGATGAGTAAGATGTGATTTGTCATTCTAATGAATGACAAATCACATCTTAGTCTATCCTGAAGAAGAGACCTGGAAAGGTCTCGAAACGTTGAGCGTTGTAACAATGCTAAAGTAATAAACACCACGCGATTCAAACCGAAAAATGTCTTTAATTTCAGTATTTGTAAGTAGCTAGGTTCCGCGTAAGTCCCGATGAATTTTGAAAAATTATTTCTTATGGGATGATTACAACCAACATTCTTTCCATCCATCTAGCCCCGTGGTAAGCGACTAAGCTTGTGTTACGGTGACTCGACAACGGATATAATACTTATATTTATTTTTCTTTTGTAAATACATACATATTATACAAAGAGGAACACCCAGACCAGACACAAATATTTTTTTAAGCATAAATATTTGCACCCGGCGGGAATTGACCCCCAACCATTGCATTGCAGTCGCGCTTTCACACGACGCGCTACAGAGGTCGTCATAAACACACTCTCCAAATTTCAGCTCTCTACTATCGCGGTTTAGGCTGTGCTTTGATCCATCAATCAAGTCATTTAATCAGCAGAAAGCATTTTAAAGATATAGAGATGAATATAATTAATAAAAAAAACCGTTCGGTCCGTAAGCTATCGGCCGATTCAAACATGTATTTTCGCCCTTCAAATGCATCTTTGTTTGTTTGAAATCTCACGGAACTTATTGTAGATCGCGTTAATAAGTAGATCAGTTACCGCGCTACTTTCATTTTTTACCGAACAACGAGCAAGATGTTCGATACGAGAGTCAAATCTGCGGTACCGTTGTAGATCGTAAGCCATCGATGACCCAGAAGCCGTGGGCCCAGACCCACGGTTCCGACAGTGCTGTTACTCGAGGTGTGAATCGAAACAAACTACGAAACAAAAGATGATGGAGCTGAAACTGTCAGTCGTCCGACAATTAATTATAGTAGTTTAGCCTGATTTAATTGGTTTGCTGTGCTCGTCACAAAGGCCTTTGCAAAGGCAGACCTTTACCGACCTTAGAAACGATTGATTCTAGACGACAAGCGGCTTTTTAAAATTACACGATTGCCGTCCATCATAATTATTAGAAACACGGGTCTAGATCGCGTTGTAGTTGATCATTATTTTGCAATTAATATACCTAATGACAATGATATATTTAATATAATATATTAAATTCAATATAATTATGATTAGACCTGTAATAAGTAATAATTATGATGGATGGAAATCATTAATTAATAACAATGATCAATGATCATCGCGAGCTAGACCCGTGTTTCTAATAATTATTATGATACAAACTTCTTTGCAGATAATAAGGCTCTTCCAGACTGAACTCTGAAGTCAATTAAAGTGATAAAAACAAAAGGAGGAAAAAATCAAAAGAAGATCGAAACAGGAATAAAAGACGATCGAAATTTGACGTATTTTGTTCCCGTTTCGATTGTCATCTTGTCAAATTTGCAAAACACAGTAATTTAGTTGGAAGTATTTGGGCTAGCGATAGTTGTCAGCCGAATGATTTCATCTAAAGTAGTCATTTCTTTTCCGTGATAGATCTCGTACAAGCACTAGGCAACACCGGTTTCTCCAACCAGATCATTACAAATTAAAGATATTATGTGTGACTTGTCTATTTCAATTTGTGTTGCTTCTGTGTGACCTAGTTTGTAAACGAGCAAAAGCACTAGAAACTTCGTTTAAAGTGTTCATTTCTAATTTTATATTAATTGTAAAAGATTTATTAATTCCATCCGTCAAACTAACCAGCTAATTTTTACCGGAGTAATTCATTAAATGTAATGAGTTAGCTTGTTTTAAAGTGTTCATTAATTTAAAGAAAATCTTTTGCATGCATTTTAAATAATAGTGGCCCCAGGATATAGTATAAAGTTTTTTAATACCGTTGATTTAGTGAAAGCCTTTTAGGCACTACAACGCTATAAATAGCTTAGATTAAAAGTGGCATGAGCTGTAAATCATCTCAAATTAGATAAGACAGTTATTATCTTTATTTCTTTCTTTGATTCTTTGATAACTACTCGGGAAGATAGCTGGTTGGAAGTTTAAGATCAACACTTAGGTCCGCCTGTTACATTGAACTTTAAGTAAGTATGTCCTGATTTTGTTTCTAATAGTTTTACTCTTAGACCCACTTTTAGAGCTTACTAAGCAGAGGACTAACTAGTCCTGTGCTAACTGTACAGACTTTGAGGTTAAATGTCAAATTAGCGCGGAACTAAACACTTAATCCTCGGACTAGGAAACTCTGCAAGTGAGCATTGGGGCATTTATTTTAGCCTCCTTTGTCTTGTCTTGTCAGCGAATAGTATATTGCCTATCGTAATGGTAATGATTGCACGTGGACCAAGTCTAGGAACTAGTTGATCGCGTGCCGGTGTGGTTGCATCGCAGCGGGAGCGCTCGCGCAGCCGATGGTGCTACACGCGAATATGAAACACCGTTAGACGTGGTTCGACGACCGCATCATCTCGCCTGAGCCCGCGCAGCTCTGGACTCGATGCATCAAATACATCCAATAGATCCACATTGTTAGCTTCTTTGTTAGAATTTATCATCTTCGAAGCTATTTTACCGATTCTAGGGGTAGAGAGACTAATTTTCATACCAATTTGACAAAGTTTTTCTTAAAACTAAGATTATCTAGATCCGAAGAACTTTTATTAATAAATATTACAATAATTTAAAACAGATTTTACTTCATAATTCAATCATCATCCAACACATCATAACATTAAATGTTCTAATAGCTACTATCTATGTGAAGTAGTGTATATTGATTGCCTGCCATGTTAGGTAGGATCAACTCATGCGCATTCAAACTCAGTCCACGGAACATTCACTACGTGCAGAGCCTGTCTAAGTAACTCTTATGAATTCTGAGCTATAAAAGTAGTTAGGAAGGTAAGAAACTAAGAGCCCCTTAGGATCTTTTGAGTTCACGAGCAAGTGTTTCGACAAGCCATTGTCCAATTATATCCACGTTCATGTTTAATGTCCAAACCTAAACAGTATTATTGAGACTTCATTGTGAGAAAACTTCACGCAACGATGGTTCCCAAAGCTACCATTAAAATAGGATAACCTCTTTTTATTCTTAAACTTAACTGTAGATTGCAATTGAACAAAGGATGTAAATATTATTCAACAAGAATGGTGCGAAAGAAACTTCTATTGATTGGGTCTTGTTGAAAGACATTTATTTTAGGACTAGGTATTTAAAATCTTGTTGGTGTCGCCAGAATTTGTCAGAGTTTATACGAAAGTTCCGATTAATCAATAGAATGACCAACTATACTATACAGAGAATCGTTCTGATAACTTTTAGAGAAAGTGGTCCATGTAGTCGGATTATTATAGATCATTATTAGTTTATGAGCTTACAAAATACTGTTCAAGTTGTGTCCGCGTCGACAGGCGTGAAAGTGAATCGACAACAACTTGATTGATGATGATGAATGATGTTAATTATGAAGGTGTTCCGACTTCCGGGTGACGACTACCTACTATTTGGAATCTACTTTATAATGGCTGATTAACTCCGAGAAAACCTATATAGGGTATAAACCACAATATAGGAAGGATCTAAAATACTCCCCTATCCCTGAGGAAGAGATCTGTAAAGATCTCGAAACATTGATATTATCGGCATTGATAAAATGCTAAAAATTATATAAAGCAACGCGATTAAAACCGAAAAATTATTTCCATTTCAGGATCTACAATAGTTACGAAATAGGAATCTTGCACGGTAGAAGTGTCATTGCCATCTAAACATGGAGGGCCACAATATGGCGGAGCAATGTCAAGGTCATTGGCTCGTGCGCTTGTCAACAGCTGCAGCGCTACAACTCGCGGCTGCGGTGATTCAAGGTCAATGGCTTGCGTCCCCGTAAGCAGCTGCAGCGCTGAGCTGAATCGCTGCACTCAGTTTGATGTGGAGTCGACTGTGACTGGACAGGTTCCGAGCGCGTGTCTTTACACTTTAGGAGATCCTTCGATGGACATTTACTGGATTGTATCTAGCTAAATTCTTATCTATGTCGCCAGTCGCTAGTGGCCACACCCAGGAGAGTAAAGTAAACATGAACGAGGAAAATATATTGACCGTTTATATGTCGTATTAATGTGCTAAAATAAATGCACTCCGCGCCCGCGTCATGTACCTACCTACTTATCTAGGTTACAAATAGAAATTCTTTACTAGAATAATCCTGAATTCTAGACCAATTACTTTCCGTGTTTACTGTTTATTTCATGTGGGGAGTGGGGAGTTACGTCGGAGAACATTTTATCTTTCTAACTTTGCCTACTCAAATTCAAATTGTTATCTTTAAACTAAAACACCAAATATCACTTAGCTTTGCTCTCTTGAATTAGCTTAGGCTCAGCATATCTAAAGTATTTGCTAAATGTTAAAATTTGTTTTCATGTTTCAGACAATTTTCTTTATTATAAAAGACATCAACGCGTTGCACATTTTTCCAACGGCTAAGATAAACCTGGATTAATTAAACCTTAGTTGTAAGTAATTACAAAGTCAACATAAATGCACTTAACAATGTAAACGCGTTGTAAAACAAGGTGCACCATTGTAAGAGTTATTAATACCTCGTGTTGCAGCCGCCCTGTTCATAAGGGAGTTCTTAACTGCCTCTATTTATAGAAACCATTTGTTTCCTCTGATTTACTTGTAATTGCTTTGTATATTTCACGTTAATTCTCTCATTTAACCACGAAGGATTGTTTGTGTGAACAATTAACTTAAGGGGTATATAAATACAGTTTTTTTTACTTAGGATAGAAGAGCGTTTGACTGTCCCACCTGAAACCTCTCTCCTCTCTTTCTCTCCTTTTTTGACTAAAATGTACTGAGGCTTCCAAACAATAAGAAGTTTTTGTCTTGAATCTACACTAAAATGTAGGAAACATTATGATATTGATTCCGAAAAAGAATATTTTCAAAAACATTGCGTCAGAAGATAATTAACAATTTTATTGTCGATGAATCGGATAAGGATTTTCAGTTTTGGTGGTATAATACCCCTTTAGCGAGGTCCAGAACCTTTAAAGTACCTATAGTTTTATTTGTGGGTATTTTGAATATAAGAATTTATGAAGAATAAAGAATACTATAAATCGCGCTTACGAAGGCATTCAAAAATCTATACAACCTTTTGAAATAAGCCTCTTTTTAAACCTGACAAAGAATTCACCGATCCTTTTCTTGAGCGTTTCCAGACAAGGCCAGGAATTGTGGAGTGGTTGTGTGTGGTAACACAATGTTATTGTCTGATATTCATTAGCATCTTTTGAGGAAGGTTCGGGTAATCTTAATAAGAAAATATCATGTGCAGCTTAAGTTAACCAAATCAAAGTCATTAAAATATTAATCTGGAGCTGTTTGATTGTTGCACTCTTTCCTACTAATATTATAAATCTGAAAGTTTGCGAGTACCTAGCAGTGTGTTTGTTTTTCTTTTATGCAAAAACTACTCAACCGATTGTGATGAAAATTGGTATGCAGATAGCTAGAGTTCTGTAACACATAGGCTACTTTTTATTTCCGCGGTATCAGAACTTACGCGTGGTTTCCCCCGGGCGCAATAAGATAAGTATAATAGTCAAATGCGCACGCGCGTGTGGCAAACAAAACAGATGAGTTGAGTACATTTTAGTTCGAAGCCCCATTAGCACAGACGTAAAAGGAAGAATTGCAAATATGGAGCCCGAAGCTGTTCTATTTTTATACTTGTGTCGCGACAATCAGTGTTGCTAGCTGCATCGCTACGTTGTTTCAATATTTATGTGAGACTAGCTGCGCTCCGCGGTTTCCCCCGTGTAAGTCCCGATCTCGCGGGAAAATTGGGATAAAAAGTACATATTCTACTTATTAGTTTATAAATTTGAAAGTTTGTGTGTAAGTAGAAGTAAACGAGTATGTTTGTTAATCCTTCACGCAAAAACTACTCAACCGTTTGCGATGAAACTTGGTATGCAAATGTAGCTGGAGATCTGGATTAACACATGGGCTACTTTTTATCCCGGTATTCCTACCGGATCGAGACTTACACGGGCAAAATCGCGGGGCGCTCTAGTTTATAATATTATTAGGATTGTATGCATTGAACTATGGGGGCAACAAAATATCTTTTTTATATGCCAACATAATGGGTGAGCGTTTAAAACCACTATCTTGCCAGACGGTAAATGTCAATGGAGTCTAAGGTTTAGATTAAGAGCACACGTTCTTAATCTAAAATTCTTAATCTTAGTGTTCTATGGACACCCATAGATCACTTGGAAATGATCTTGGGAAGTTGTGGGACATGAAGTGCGAAGTCTTCATAGGGGTCATGTTCGAAGAAGACGTTCGAATGTCAAATACGAAGCCAATAAATGAAAAGAAACAGTAGTTTTAGAATTGATGGTAACATTAATAAAGTATGTGATTTATACGATTCAGAGCGGAATGACCTGATAAGAGCAATCACTAAGGCCAATAGTCCAACAGGAATACTAACTGTCCTATAGTGACATGACAACTCACTTAGGTTAAGTAAGTATCTTACTAATGTATTTAATTAAACAGATCTATATAATACTAGCTACGTTTCGCGGTTCAATCAGCGTAAGTCCCGATCCCGTTGGAATATCGGGATCAAAAGTAGCTTATGTTACTCCTCGATAATGTAGCTTTCTATTGGTGAAAGAATTTTTGAAATCGTTGCAATAGTTAACGAGCATATTCGTTGCAAACAAACTAACAAATCTTTCCTTTTTATAATATGAGTAAAGAAGTATAGATGCCATCAAGTGAGAAGAACAAACAATGCTTCCCAAAGCTTATTCGGCTTTCTAATTTATGAAAAGCCTCTGATATTAGCACCCCTAGTGTGAGTTCTTTGTATACATAGCTAATGCTATCAAATAGTACTGTTGAAAGGCGGCATCGGCATTATCTTTCGCATTAATAGAGGCATAGATTTATTTTTATTTTTACACACGGTAGATGAGCAAGGTGGACCGACGACCTGGTAAAGGTCGCGGGAAACCGCTGGTTGCGAAAAGCGCAGAACCGGTCGTCGTGGAGATCATTGGGGGAGGCCTTTGTCCAGCAGTGGACGTCCTTCGGCTGAGATGATGATGATGAGATGAGCGTTTGACAACTATCTCTCGTGGTAAGTAATAATATGGTCTAAGACGTAACACGCCCATCTAGAAGAAGTATTTCTTCGAATTTTCCGTTACAACATTGCTTGAGACATCGGTATACTTGTAATTGAACTGTTGTAAAGGCATTTAGTTGTTTATCCCAAAGTTTATCTATAGAGCTTTATAATATATCCCGCTATTCCCACAGGTAAACCTAGGGGGAGCAGTTAGTACAGATATAATAGTATGTGCGTATGCGACGACGACGAGGCAACAATGGACGGATGTCTGTCTGTAATCAAAGCACCATCATTACACATTTACATCGTTCGTCTTGTGTATTGTGTACATACACGTTTAGATCTAATGGACCGTTCTATGTATTTATGTACTCTATTTGAATATAAATAATTTAATTTATTAAAAAAAGCCGGATAATATTTATAAAAAATCAGGCTAAAATAGAAAACAGTAAATATTTTCAGTATACCTCTAGTGACAGTGTAATACAAATTCTACTAAAATTATAAAGCTGAAAGTTTACACACAAACACCAACACGCAAAAACTAGAGAACCGATTGCAATGAAACTTGGTATGCACATAGTCTGAGATCTGAATAAACAGATTGTCTACTTTTTATCCCGATTTTCCCCCGGGATCGGCCCTAATGGGGGTGTAACCGCGGGGCGCTGCTGTTACTTAACAAAAAGCATTGAGTTAAGGCGGGGCTCGCGTGGGATTTTCCGTAGACTGACCCTACGGGGGCAACAGGGTCAGTTAACGGTTTCCTCCTTATTATAATAATATGGTATTGCAAAAATACTGAACAATCTATTCTAATAATAATAAAAATAAAAATATTCAAATTAATTGGGCATACCTACTATTACCTACCCAGGTATTTTGATGGCTATTAAAACCGATAAGGATCAAAAAGCGCCAATATAATCAGACGTGTAGATGACAAGCTCTTGAGAACGCAAATATCCGCGACAAGCTCGCTCGATAAACGTTATTAACCGTATCTGATAGCGGACGGGTGTCTATCAACTGACGTTCTATTGATTCGGGCTGCATTCCAAACTATCTTGCTAAAAATCGGCAATACTAATTTAAAACAATGAATTACCAAAGTGCGCGTCAAAGAGCACATATACATACCCTGCCACGGCAGGTGCTCGAATTCCTCTATATTTGCTTCTAAATGTTACTTCAATAAAGTAGGTAGGTAGCTGGGTACTTATTTAAAAAATATATTAGTTTTTTTTATTAGGTACTTATTAAAGTTTAAGCTTTCGGTGTAATTAATTTGACACGGGTTTTGTGCACTGAGGTATACCTATTCTACTACTAGGTAGTCTAGACGGCAGACTAACTTAGTTCAAGTACTACCTACCTAAGTACCTACCTATCGACCACAGCCGGGTGATTCATCTGGTTAGTTCGGCGGTCAACGAACTACCACTTTTGTTTAGTTTAAAGTTTAAACCCTGAAATAGTATGAAGTTCACGGAAAATCGAGTTTTTTTAAATGTTTTGTAGGTAGGTAAGTAGGTACGACGAACTAGCGCGACCCGCGGTTTTGTCCGCATAAGTTGTGTGTGGTATAAGCACAGTGTAGGAACAGCGGCACGGTATAAATAAATTGAGAGCTCGCAGGTTCAGGATAAAATTAAAGGTAGGTAACCTATACAACTGAAGTATAATTTTTTCACATTTTAGTTTTAAATCATCTAGATTCTAGACATACCTTAGCTACCTACCTAGATAGAACTCGACGAACAGAACACACATCAACATGGCTACCCAGTTATCTACCGGGAAATATATAGCGAATAATTTCATGGTGTTGTGGATATGACAAAGGAGGAAGTCTATAAAATGCCAGTATAAATTATTTTTATAATATAGGTAGGTAGATACCTCCCTAGGTATCCACTTGGTATTTACAATATAGGAAGGAATGGCAACATAAATATGCTGTAGAACTGTAACATTTAGGTAACCTATCTACATAGGTATATACTGGTAGGACCTATAGGTACATAACCACAGAATAGGTACATAATAGAAGTTAGCAGCGGAGCACGGGCTCACGAGAGGGATGCAACGGGAACATCACTCGGATGATGATGACATAATAGCAGTTTTCCCGGCTCTCCCATCAACTGATACCTACTAGGGGTGCAGGGCGCTGGCTGACCAAATGGGGTCAGGTATGAATTTCAGCAGATTCTCCATTTCGCTTCTCCATTTCGGAGTTTGTGGAATTACCTATATAGGTAGGTATTTTATTGTTGTTTATGTAGATACCTACCTCAGTAGGTGGGTTACTAGGTAGGTATACCTACCTACCTACCCACATCTAAATTTTCGTTTTGTACGAAAGTGGTGCTTCTGCTTATCTATCGATGTCACATTCACTGTTCATTCATATTGGAATCCTCATGAGAAAATAATTCATGTTTAAATCTGGTTAAAATGTTGTAAATCTACTTTCTCTATGGACAATTTCGTGTCTAGCGCTAATATTAACGCGGCAATTAGGGAGGGTAGTTTAAGAATTATCCGCAATGTTTTTATAGCATACCTCACTCACCCAGTAAAGCGCATTCCAATTTAAATCATCGTAGTTTTAGGTTCAAGTTCAAGCAGTGAATGAAACACTATAGCTTCCTATAGATAGGTGGTGTACGCACCGAGACGAGGTGAGAGGGTGGGCTCGAGAGGCGCGAGGGTGTGGGACCCTACCCTACGTGCGGTGCGTAGCTCTACCCATCCCAGCCGCAGCCCGGGACGACGGACAATCGATTCGCGGCAGCCCGGGCTCCCCTACGGGCGCTCGGGCCCTGCGCCGCGCTGCTAATGCCTGCCAGACAACCACCGACATAGAACACATTCTCACAAAAACTTACCTTTTTACACTCCAACAAACTCACTGAAGAAATGCAGTCACGTAGATCACACAGATCCACTACAGAGTCTCCACTCAACAACTTAATTCAGCACAGGCAAGTAAAAAATATTTAGATGTGTATTCTGTGTCCAAAATTGCGTTTACCGGCACAGTAAAAACCGGCGAATTTAATAAGCAAAAAATTATAACAACAAACACACGTTATCCCCACGGAGGTTCGCGGTGGACTGACCGGTTTGAAGATCGTGCGCTCGGTGCGCCGGGGATGACGAGAGTGAACATAGCCACAAATTATCTCCTGTGATTTCCACCAATAGCAGTAAGCCTTCTCTGCTGCAGACCAATGAATTATTAGACGTCTGTGTTAATTTTTCGCGTGAAAGTTTAAAATTTTACTTTGTCGATTTCATACTTCGTTGGTAATTTAATAATTAATTATTCAGCTTCAACTTTTATCTTTTATATTTTTTTAATAATAAAAAATTAATTTAAATATTTTATTAACGATAGCTGAAACAAACGAGCCTGACGCAACGCCTACACGGACGCGCAGAAGTCGATTTTTCATAGAAGTCGCATGTAAAACGTACTGCGCGAACTTTCCCCTTCCGCGTCAAAATTTTCCAACTCGTTTGCCGGGTAGGTACCTACTGTACCACAGTATAATACCCACCAACTACCCATCCACAGCGTAGCTAGTAGTTCCCGCTTGTGTAGCCCATAATACCTAAACCTAAACAGATGAATATTTTCGATTGAACGTAAAATCAGTTGATCTATACGTCGAAAGTTCTGGTAGGTATCTAATTAGTAATTAATTACCTAGTAAATTAATCTTAGTCACGGTGTCTCAGACTAGAGAAATATGTGTCGCGTAAATATAGTCACTTCTTGCCGCACGTTAGGTAGGTACTTACCTACCTGTGGTAGATATTGTCTCGCTAATGAACGATCTATTAGATTAACAAACTGCGGCAATTTTCATGATATTTTCTCGGTATTTTCTTCTTCTTCAGTTGTCAATAGCCAGCCGACCGTGTAGATATTTTACTTTACGAGCGGGCTTCCTATATTGTTCGTGCACTTTCTAATGGTCACCGACTCACCGCAGCTTTGGAAAGCCGATTAGCGGTAAACGAAACAATCTCAGCAAATTATAAATTTGCATTTACTGTTTTAGTAAGTTGATAGTTAATGAAATGATACCTAATTGAGAAGTATCAGTACCTACATGATATTATTTTAATTATGATAGGTATTTGCTTCTTACTTGCATGCATGTTGCTCGCTTTTTTGGTCGTTTTATTAACCGGTCTTAGGGCACTTTGGTTGCCTGACCCCAAGGAGTCGATTGACAGATGTTAATTTTGCATAGGTCAACTGACCCCACACCACATACGATATAACATGATATAAAAATATGAATAGAATAAAATTAAACTAATCACAGTACAGTTTTAAGAAAGGACCTACGTACTTACTTTTACTGTGTGTTTCCGCAACTAGCCCTTTAACTGGGCCTTTGTGCGTGACTTTAAGCCGTAGGTTCCTTCACGGTGTTTTCCTTCACCGTAAGAGCGATGTTAATAGCGCACTTAATTTTTTCTTAAAGAAAAAGACTTTAGTGCGTGGTTGGCCAGGATTCGAAATCAAGACCTTCGAAACGAAAGTCGCGGTATCTACCACTACACCAACACCGCTCTAAGACCTACTTGCGTGGCAAAAAAATCAAAATCAGCATACATATTTACATACATTTTCTTGTTTATTGAAATTTATGTAGATGTTGAAAATAAAATGAATAGGTCGAGTGTTGATATTTGTCATGTCACATAATATCTTGTAAAAACATGTTTTTTTTTATCTAATAAGTACTAATAACGTAGTTTATGAATTCCAGGTGCATTTGTTGGCACTCCTCACCGGTAGTAATACTATGTGAATTGGTAAATTAAAATGTTTGGAGATATTTTTACACATAAATCGGTTTCAGTAATTCGCGTCACAGTCTGGCTGCTGTTCAATCTCATTTGCTTTCATCCATCTTGGGTTAAGTGGCATCTAGACTGAGCAAGTTGATTTTACAGAATGGGGGTCAACTTGTCAGGGCGCCTCTATAGGTTTAAAAAAATATCATAGTAGGCTTTAGCATAGCCAAAGTAGGAGATAAAATATTTAATTATTGTAGTTTTAAATATAAATAAAGCTAAAGTCAGTCTGCGTTAAATAGTTGTCTATAAATTAACATTCTTCACACTCTTGATTAAATCTGCGTGATCTTTCTTCGGCGACACTGTTCTCTGTGATTTCACTGGCTAGTTGGTATGTACTTCTTTAGTCCACACTCTGTAGGTACGTGACAATATGTCACTAGCTCATATATGTATGTCTTGATGCTTACTAACCAATTAGAATTTAATATGGTAGCTACGTTTTTCTAGTTTTTCGCATAAATTTCTTAATTAATTATTTCATTAGAAACTTCTCCTGACAATAATAAACACAAACAACCCAAAAAAAACAAGCATTAGTGAAATTGGTAGTCATTTGCGCATGTCGTGACCAAGGGAAATAAGGATTCATTTTTATATAAGTACTTATTATAAAGATGTAGATAAAGAGGATCAACAAAAAAAATCAATAAAAACCATTGGCCACAATGTCGAAGGCAAAAAAGAAGGATTGTACGGCCACGATAAGAAAAAATTAAAATGATAAGTACGTAGAATAACTGTGCAACATACTTTAAAATTAGAATTGTATTTTCTCTCATTAAATATACCGTCCTATTTATTTGCTGATGGATGTATGGTCATGATTTGTTGCAATGCAATAAATAAATCGATCAATATTGCAATTGATGACTTGGCTATATTATTCTCGAAGCCGACCTAGTGATATGCATTGTGCAAATGTGCACAGCCTATGCTCAATGTACCAACTATGCGTACATACAGCTATGTGTGTATGTAGGTAGATAAGTACTAAACTTTGTAAAATTTATAAAGATAATAAATTGTAATTAGGTAAATTTCTAAAAATAATAAAATAGATGAAGTAAACAAACGCGTAACAAAAATGTCAAACTCTGATCACAAGATTATAAAATAGATAAATTTATATAAACGAGATAGTGTTGTGGTTACGTAAGTAGGAATAAGGATCAACTATTTTATTTTCTGTACCTACAGATTTATTTTGATCTCGATTACGTACATAGGTCATTCATCAGCATCACGTAGTACCATTAAAATATAAAAATACTTCGCTTTAATTTCTTGAATGTTGCAGTGCAGATATGCAAACGAGCAAGAACACAACACTCAATCGGTGAAACCTAACAATTACAAAACTGTTGTATATCTCGATATCTCGATCAGACCGTAAACACCGGCGTGTTTATTGTATCGATGAGATCCTCCATCAATAGATAAATAGTTACTACATGCATGTGTAATTATGTAGGAACTGACGATTGTATCTCGGAGACCAATCATGCTTATCTAATTAAATGATGTGTAGGAATGATTCCTTCGTAGCATGCCATTCAATTATGTGGCGCTCTCATAGGAATATAAGTATAAGGAATATAAGTAGTAGTGGCATTCTGCTACAAACTACTTTTTGTATATTCTCTCCTTGGTGTTGATGTATTTGAAGTCCTAGATACTAGATGGATGGATGGCATGGATGATAGAATCTAATCATGTCATTTAGTAACATTAATTCGAAATTGAACAAGTAATAGATCAAAACTTCCAGTGCATATTCGCGCGTTCCCATTAAACGTGGAAGCAATTGTTTAACCCATTGAATGCCGACTACGTATAAGTAAATACGTATCTGCAACATATGACAGATGCCGATACGTATTTATACGTAGTCGGCATTCAATGGGTTAAGTACCTTTCTTTCGAACAGTAAGTACACAGTTACATAAACACTTCATAACAACGAACATTGTTTATAAAATAATGTCAAAATGAATAGGCTCGATTACTGACTCGTATAAAAAACAAGCAAAGTCAAGATTTTAATTTAAGCTTGGTTGCATTCGAATTATGAATGTATTTAATGTACATAGGTAGCTAATGTATTAGTTATTAATTTTTTTATCGTAAACCAGTAACTTTAACGCACCGGATAATGTGAAAGCCAATGTTTCTTCGAGTAGCCTAACCACAATTTGGAATAGCAATCCGAAATACACACATAATAAGATGCAAATTAATCTAGCCACCGGCGTAAAGCCAGGACGCTCATCCGGGTTAGGATACTATTGTTCATTAAAATCTAAATATCAAATCAAAAACTCAAGCAATAAATCACAGTTTATAGTTTGGGCTCCGAGCGATGCGGATTACCAGACTATAAACCAACTTCTGCCCTCGTTAAATGTTCCTCTTTTCACTGTAATTTCTTGGCCAGCTTACACTGAGATGCTTCGTTAGGATGAATTTCAGCAGACTGATGTTAACAGTCGATCCTCGCATGTAAGAGGAGGTGTCTAGCCACAGTGGTGCGAGAGTAGGCCGAACAAAAAGAGCGTGAAGTGAGCGCCGACAATTTCGGTGTGCGATTTAATTAGAATGTTTATTGTTTTAATTCAAGTTAATTAGATATGCGCTTTCACTAGAGAGTAATGTGTTTATAGATGTGATTGCGATGGCAAGTCTCTGCTAAGATGCCGACTTTCATGTAGAATACCTACGTACGAGCAACATTCTATAAACACGATTATCATCTCAGTTTACGATTTGCTCTGTTATATTGTATAGCTATATATTATAATAATTTAAGTAAAACTTGACGACACGAAGATCTTTCTAATTTTACAAGGTTTTCAATTAGAATTCCAATGATGTGAAGGTGTAGATGACTAAAGAAGCTATGTCGGTATGATATGATGTTAGAAACTTTTGGAATTCAGTGTTCGGTTGTAAAATCATGAATGCATTAGGTACTTATCATCACGCGTGCAATTTGATATTAATTTCAATTTATGAGACAACACGTATGGTTGTTCGTGCTTATTGAATAAACACGACAAAGATCTTTTGAGCTGGCCGGCTATCGTAATACAAATCTGTTTTGCATACAGGCTAATGTTAAATCTAATAAGATATAGCACGCGCGTTTCTCACGCAACGATTGGCTAGGTATATTCAGTATTAAATTTATGACGTGCAGGCGCGCTGCGCAGGCGCAGGAATTCGGAAAGTCAGTGTCGTCGCGTGCACGCAGACGTATATTATCATAATTGATGAAAGCAGTAGCTCAGAAGCTGTAATTATCGCTGCTCTAGTGCAGAGCATGCAGTTTTATCAGATGCTGCGATTTACACTAGGTGTTAGGTAAAGTGGGTAAGAAAGTAATAATGTATTTATATGGTGTGAAGTGTGAACACTTAAAAAAGCATTACGGTTGCTATGAAAATATTCAAATCGGTTTTCGCCTTAGCCATCAAAAGTTTTGCGATGAACTTATGATTTCCTTGTGTTCTATTGCCATACTATTTAGATTTATTATTTAGTTACCTCTGCTTAGGACTGCACTGGCTATTAAATATGCATTATTCGATCTCTCTTTGGGTCTTAATTCGCATTTTGATAACAGTTGACAAAAAATGCATTACAATGTCATACCTACTTTGCTTGTGAAAGTGTTCTGTCGACAAACACCAATCATGTGGAACTGAATTAATGATTAATAAATAGTAATTTTAATTACCATTGATTGAAGACATAATTTTAAGTTATCTTATGACTTCACTTAAAGTATGTATGCAATATAGGTACCAATAACCAGTTTACTTCTTTTGGTTCCCTATGTCATGTTATCAAAAGTTTCGAGCGAGATAACCATTTAGGCTGAACTGTAAAAAAAATCACACCCGATATTTTATGCGCTACTTGTCCATAAAAGAAGCAAAATTCCTGCATTACAGCTAAATGACAAAATTGATGAATATATCGTGGCTGTCTAAATACTCTCGTAGAAACGTAAGAGGAATGAGCGGAGCGGAACGGGATCCTAATTAAATTATCTAGAGCGTGAACATGCGCACGGGCATTTATGCTCAAGTTTTTCAGAATGTTGAATTAAATTTGTTGGTAGATAGGTATCAGATACGTTCACCAAGTCGCCACTATTATACCTAAATTAATATTTGACGAGTTCTTTTTATAAGGTCTCCCCGACGACGGACGCACAGCGCTGCAGTCGCTAGACAATGTACTAACATGTAATTAATTAGGTAATATTAGTTTGATTTATCTGACAATATGGATATTTTACCTTATTTTCCAAATCAAATAGGGAATGCTGTTTTGCTACCAAATGGATTTGACAAAAATAAATTTGAACATCTTACTTAAGTTCCGGTTTGATCCATTTGATTGTTATGCATTCTCTACGTGCCAAGAGCTACTTTCTGGAAATAATTAACTAAGTCACACACAGATTACTTATTAAGTAGGGTACAGACAGACGGTCTCTTGGTTACAGACAATTAATAATAAATAATATATAAAATCAATTAAGTAAGTATATTTTGTTATTTATAAAATGGTTATTTTCTTCAGTTAAATAAATCTTAAAGTCTTAAAGTTAACAATAAAACCGTCAAAACATTCAGTAAAAGAAGAATTTGAAATAAAACGGAAATCGAATAAATAGTTAATAATTAAAAGAATATGGGGTCAGTGGACCAATTCAAAATAAGTAACCGTTAACTGACCCCGTCTCGTAGGGTTATTCGACCGAAGAACCAACCCTACCGGGAATGAATTTAATTAACTAAGTTTTACGAAAATGAAAATTCAGCTTCACATTTCCTCAATACGTTCGTCGAGTTTTGCAAGGTTGATTTGAAATCTATTTGAATAATAGCAACGCGATTAAAACCGAATTACCAATAATATATTATTATTTTAATTAGATAACTTCAACTTCACCAGTGTCAAATATTATAAAATATTTGACACTGGTGAATTCTCTATAGCATAATAGACCGAGAAGAAAAATAAAAAGACGTCATTGTCATTCGATCGATGTAACAGTAGTCTATTTTGAGGTTATGTTGTGATTCGAAAATTGTTGCGGAACAAAATCTTTTCGCTATTTTATTGTGCCTCAATAGGTGGAACACTTATTATTTGATAAGATGGCGTTCGCATCTTTACGTCAAGGATTCGTGCAGAAAGTTTTACAAAATGTTTCGTACACTACCTTGACAAAGCGATCCATGGCTTACAAAAGTTCAATTTCGCTAGAAAGTTTATATCCCAACAGTTCTTTGAAGCTCACCACACCTTCTTTTGTAAGTACTGTTGACAAACCAATGATATTATTTAAGATAATCCGTTCATGTTACAAATATTGAGTAGGTAGTCTTTTACACTTTTCAATGTTACATTTTCAGAGCACAGACCCCAATGAAAAGTTCAATGGTTTTATACCAATAGAAAAGTTGGACATCACATACAGCGCCAGCTCCGGTCCTGGAGGTCAAAATGTTAACAAAGTAAGACTTGATTTCACCAATATCTATTAAAATTTGAGAATCTACAATAGCAATAGCAGTGAATAGATTTCTTGTAGCCAAGCATAACTCATTAAAAAAAACTTAAATTAAGCTAATGACCAGCAAACTAATGAACCTAAGTAAGTGGGGGTACAGTCATATTTATAGTTTTGTCTACTTGTCTCACTCTTGTTGGATATTTTCAATGTCTGAGAAAAGACTTATTAATGTTAGATATTTATATGTAATAACATTGTAATTGTAAATTAAATTATGGGCGAAACACCCCAAAGATAATTAAACTATGTCTAAATAAATGGTTGCACTTTAGAATCCTACGTCACGATTTTGGGGGTAGGGAGGGGTGGGGGGAGAAGCGGAGTGTTGTACAACCTTCCTAACACCTTCCCCCTTGAGCAGATGCGTAATTTAAAAAATACCAGAAATATAATAATAATTTAGAGGTTATAATTTCGCTAAAATTTTAATATGTGTGGGCTCTAGCGCGACGCAAGGGCTGTTGCAGCAGCCCCTCAACCCTTGCGTGACAAAACGCAGCACCAGACACTCACCTTCGCAGCTTTGGCAGCAGCTTAATCTTCGCAGCTTGGTTTTATTTATGGATAGTATAAGGCGCTTTGGCGACCGCTGCCGCGGCACGCTCGCTTCGCTCGCTCGCCAAAGCGCTGCGTGTAATCATGTTCTAACATGCAATGCAGGAGGTTGCGGGTTCGATTCCCGCCGGGTGCAAGTATTTATGCTTAAAAATAAATATTTGTGTCTGGTCTGGGTGTCCTTCTATGTATAATATGTATGTATTTACAAAAGAAAAATAAATATAAGTATTATATCCGTTGTCTAGTCACCGTAGCACAAGCTTAGTCGCTTACCACGGGGCTAGATGGCGCTGTGTGTTGTTCACAGAATTTATTTATTTAAAAAAAAAAAAAACATTAACCTAACCTATCCAAGTCGGGGTGATCAGTATTTTTTTCGAAGTTCAAGTAAAAATGTATGAAATTTTTTTTTTTCATTGCTCAACATAAAACTTGCAATAAAGGTTAGCTCTCTTTCTCCTCTATCTCCTACAAGTCTCTTTTTATACAAATTCGTGACGTAGGATTCTAAAGTGCACCTAAATAAATTATTGTGAAATCACAGGTACACACCAAAGTGGACCTCAGATTCAAGCCGGCTGAAGCTGTCTGGCTACATCCCGATGTTAAGAACAAACTTCTAGAAATGGTATGTAAAAATAAAGTTCACATCCCATGGATGGTTTCCCAGTATAAGTCCCAATCCCATAGAAACTTTGGGATAAATGTATTCTTCATTACTCCCAAGATTTTAAAGACACTAAAGCTTATCAACATTGGTTCAACAGTTTTAGGGCAAATTTAAATACCAAAACAATAAAAACATTCTCTTTTTAAAGTCAGTATAAAATTGAGGTGAGCACCCTCGTAAGTCCCAATCCCATAGAAATATCCGGATAAAAAGTAGCTTATGTGTTAATTCGGATTTCCAGCTACTGCATGCATACCAAGTTTCATCCGTTCAGTAGTTATTGCATGATTGAAACACAAACTTCTAAACATTCACATTGATAATATAAGTGGGATTGGTGTTTCAGCACGGCAACCGACTGAGCAAAGAGGGCTACCTGATTGTGCGGTCGGACACGACACGCTCGCAGCAGCTCAACCTGGCCGACTGCATGCGGAAGCTGCGGGACTTGCTGCGGGCGGCCGCGCTGCCGGAGACGGAACCCTCGCCCGAGACACAGGAGAAGATCAGACAGAGGTATGTTATACGATTTTTAACTCACATTGGTGTTTTCACTACAAATATTTGGTAATAACGGTAAGTATCTAACATGAGAGCGGTGTTGGTCTAGTGGTAGATACCCCGGCTTTCATTCTGAGAGTCGTGGGTTCGAATCCAGACCGACCGCGCACCAATGTCTTTTTCTTTAAGAAAAAGCTGTGTGCGTTAATAACATCGCTCTTACGGTGAAGGAAAACATCGTGAGGAAACCAACATGTCCTAGGACTCACCACGGTCCGAAGACATGGGATATTCAGTGTTTTCTATGTATCATATGTATGTATTTACAAAAAAAAAAGTATAATATGTAGTATATCCGTTGTCTAGTACCCATAGTACAAGCCTAGTGCTTAGTTTGGGGCTAGATTGCGCTGTGTGTAACGTCATGCAATATTTATTTATTTATTTAAAAAAAAAAAAAAAAAAAAAAAAAAAAAAGTTTTCATTTGTTCTTTATGGAGCTCCATATTTGGCCAGCAATTGGAACTGGCTTTTGAATGAGAGTTCATGACACGAGACGAAATATCAGGCCCCATAAAAAAATAGTAGATTGAATAACAAGGGAGCAAAATAGTATTTTTACGGCGAGGGCGTTACTTTGAATCACGAGCAAAGCGAGGAATTCTAGAATAGAATCCCGAGCGTAGCGAGGGATTCTAACGTAGAATTCTGAGCGCAGCGAGGGATTCAAAGTATACATCGCCCGAGGCAAAAATAATTTGCTCTCGAGTCATTTACTCTACTTTTCATCCCCTTCTATGAGAAAATAAATAAGATATGGTGTTACGTAATTCGTGAATATACCTATTTACTTAAACAAAAATGTTGGGTATAAAATTTTAATATCACGTTTATTATACAGAAGCCCTCTATAAATATTTGTTGGTTGTTATAGCGGCTACAGAAATACATCATCTGTGAAAATTTCATATAAATACAAAAAAAATAAGCAAAATAAATAAAACAAATGAAACTAACGAAACTAACGAAACTAATGAACTAATGAAACTAATTAAACTCATGAAACTAATGAACTAATGAAACTCATAAAACTAATGAAACGAATGATCCTAATGAAGCTAATGAAACTAATGAAACTAATGAAACTAATGAAACTCATGAAACAAATGAAAAAAATGAAACTAATGAATCTAATGAAACTAATGAACTAATGAAACTCATGAAACTAATGAAACTAATGAAACTAACGAAACTAACGAAACTAACGAAACTAATGAACTAATGAAACTAATGAAACTAATGAACTAATGAAACAAATGAAACTCATGAAACTAATGAAACTAATGAAACAAACGAAACAAACGAAACCAATGAAACTAATGAAACTCATGAAACTAATGAACCTAATGACTAATGAAATTAATGAAACTAATGAACCTGATGAAACTAATGAAACAAATGTAACTAATGAAACTAATGAAGCAAATGAAACTAATGACACTAATGAAACTGAAACTAATGACACTAATGAAACTAATAAAATAAATAAATTCTGTGAACAACACACAGCGCCATCTAGCCCCGTGGTAAGCCAGTAATTCATATAATTTACGTTTGATTTCTATGAATGATACATATGTTCCAAATTCAAATTTACTTTGCTCCCGGCTGTTTTATTTTGCTCCCGGCTGTTTTACTTTGCTCCCGGCTGTTTATCTTAACAGAAAAGAGCTACTTTGGTCGCACTTATAGAGGACCAAAGCGACACTTTTCGAATAGATGGGATGAAAAAACAATTTAATTGTATTATAGCCTTCTCTTTTTTTTTTTTTTTTAATTTTTTTTTTTATATATATAAATGCTTTATTGATTGAAGATATAAATGAAAGATATAAATGCTTTAATAAATTAAATGCCTTCTACATCTATCTATTATTTGAAATCTGGATTTATCTACCTGCCACAAGACTTATTTATACAAACATTTTTCAATCAGCCCTTTTCTAGATAATAAACTTACTATTATTATCTAGAAAAGGAGTGATTGAAAAATGTTTGCCTTTGCCATTTTTTTTTAATTAACTTTGACATTTTGCCACTAAAGGCCTAAGACCACTAAAGGTCTAAGCCTGATGTGGCAAAATGTCAAATTTATTAAAAAAAAATTTAGTAGATTTTTTCTGAAGAAGTAATGAACAATCATCCACTCTACATTCCTGTTCATGATATAGCGTCCTAACCGTTTGATCAAAATGTCTTTTCAAGAAAGGGCCGCTAACCCTCAAGCACCGTGAGTCACCTTCAGGGATAAGTTATAGTCAGACCACATCCCCAAGCCAGAGCCCGGTTCTAAGTCCGGTAAGGTGAGCTTAACTTTAACATTACCTACCACCTCTGACTAAGACAATGTTATTTATTCCAGACAACTGAAGGCATCCCGACTACGAGTGGCCATCAAACGGGAACAAGCCTTGAAGCGTAACATGAGACAGCCGCCCACCATTGACTTATGATTTTTTCATTAAATTGGACATATTTCGTCGGAATCCTATCACTACACTGTAGGGAAAGCAGAGAGAGAGAAATAAAGTAATCTAACAGAGTTATGCCGATAGGTTCCGATATTTACTTGTTTCAATAGGTAGGTAATGAAATAAATATATAAATAGTGTTTATTGTATGTATGTTTTATTTATTTGTTTCAAATAGTCGCCACGGTTTAAAGGCATTCAGCAATTCGAAGTAATCGTACCGTGTTCTGCCGAAACCACGTCCGCGTCATGTAGTAGGGCTAAATAATAGCTTGGCTTTGCTATCTATTTTACATCCCAAAAGTAGGTGTTTCTAGTCTAGTTAAGAAGGTAAAACCTGTAAGGCAAATAGTTGAAATGTGGATGTAAGTCGGAGTAAAACACATAGCAAGCGCCTTAAAAATATAATAGCAAAGCCAGATTCATCTTTTGCTCATAGCTATCCACTATCCATGTACTTAGTTTAAGGGTAGGTAATTGTAGATGATAAGAACTTCGAGTAAGAATCTATTGAAACAAGTAAAATAAAGTGTTTAATAATTAACACTTGGTATGTCCAATTTAATGTATAGTTTGCGATAGGTACATAAATAATTTCCTCTAAATTAAAAATGTACCCACGTATGTGCACGTATTCTAATAAAAGTATTGTAATTAAAACTCTTTCGTATTTTGACCATAAACTTCTTAGTTTCTATTCTATACGTTATTAATATTATGTGATCTGTGGTTTCTATAACGACGACAGACCACGTCAACTTGGTTGTCATAGCAACGTTTAATTGTAAACAAATCCTTATCAAAGAGAAAATATAACTATTTTGTGCGGTTTTTGTTTCAAGGAAGATTATTAAAATTAGTGTCTCTCATTATGTCGTACAGAGATTTAAGAAGTAAGTACCTAGTTAAACATATATATTCTGTATAGACTGAATCGAACTCTTGCAGTTACGCAATCAGATATCAGACTAGTTACCATGTAGTTTCCTACCTATATCTCTCTATGCTCACCACACCAACGTGTTATAGATTTCAGCGAAGCGATGCGAGTGCTGGGGTTTCCTCGGCCGATATCGCTGGAGTCGTTCCGCGTGCCGAACTGGGCGCTGATGGAGGAGTGTCTCCGCTGGCTGGCGGCGAGAGTCGAGCCCGACACCGAGCTCTCCCCGCCGCCTTCCAACAGTCTCGAGCGACGTGTCGCGCTCGTCACGCAAGCTATAGCGCTATTTGTGAGTGAGACGTAGCCACCGATGCTCAGGGACTGGATTTGTTGTAATTTTTGACTGCGATTGACTACGCCAGTTGTTCTTCTCCATTTACCATCGCGAAAGGATCATATCGTTAAACCAACCGTCGATTTGAGTGATTTTGGTGAAACGTTCTATCGGCAAATGCTATTCCGTAGCATACATACAGTTATTAAATAGGTACTTATTAATTTGTATGTCTAATGTTTGATCACTATCTGGCAAGATAGTGGCCAAACAACCAGTCTTAGATGTAGCACGCTCATCCAAAAAAGAAAGACGACAATGAAACAAGATCCTACCCGTCTTCCTTAGTGGTTGCACCGCTCTACGTATCGGAACAGTGACGACTCCGCTTGACGCAGATTTCGTCGTCTTTGAATGAACACAGACATACAAAAAAAAACCAATCAGTCGGAAACAACTGCATAACGTGCCTTCCGAAGCACGGAGGAGTTCGAGAAAATGTTTTTTTCGCCGCACAAATTATCGGCCACCCATCCATGTAATGACCGTGCCAGGCGTTGCTTAACTCGCAAGATTATAAATATAAGATCGGCGGCCGCAGCTAGACTAATGAGTCCCTCGCAAAGTTCGATGTGATGGTCGGTTCCAGCACTCCCGCGCCAACATAAAGCTGAACGGCAAGAAGCTGTACGGGTCGGACGGGTGGGCGGTGCGCGAGCTGCTGAAGGTGGCGTCGTTCCTGCGCGCCGCGCTGCACGCGCCGCCGCCGCACGCGCACCGCGCCGACGACATGCCGCTCAACTACGACGTCAGCGCTAGGGTACACCACGGCTTACCTAGTCTAGTAGTTGGCACCTCGGCGCTTCCTACAGTTGCCCAACTGGCAGCTGTAAGAAGTGCCGAAGAAGAAGAAGCTCTTACAAATTTGTTTCCTGGAATATACCGTGACCGTGACCGATTATTACTTTTATGTGACCGTTCACATGACTTGTCAAAGCCCGTTTTCAGAAAACGGGTAAGCTTGCATACTGTTTTGTACCTACTTTAGTAACACATTTGCACTACACAAAGCCTTTACAGCCAGCCATGATATGAATATCATGTCTGGGTCCATGTAAATATCTTCGAAAGAAGAGGCTTCTATTTCCCCCTTGGCGTGCACGATTTCGTACTAATTGTTGCCTTAAACTTCGCGCAAGTCTGGTGCCACCATATCTTACAGCAAAAATGATGTAGCTAGAGGAAATTAGGTAGATATAATGCCTGGCACTTCCTTAGTTTAAGCAGGTTTAATAGGTGAATAGGTGATCTAATCATAATAAAGAACTGATGCTAGAGCTGGTTTTCTATTTCAGCTCGGTGAAATAAAGCAAGCAAGATCTCTGGCAACTGAGATCACGGGTCAGGGGGCGTTTCTCTACGACCTCCTTGCTAAAGAACCGGAAAACAAGGCAAGTAATATCTAGCTAGATCAATGTCTATAACTGCAGGGCTATTTCCTCCCAGCATTCGTTCCGACACCGAAGGTCGGGAGAATATCTCCATCTTGCCCAGGGCGATACAATTAAACGCATAGCATATATAACATTTGGTCCCGGTGAAATATCTCTGCTAGCAGTCGTTAGGTCAAGTTAGAGGCCTTAGAGCGACCTGTACAACTCTAACACCAGGTGAGTCACGTACACCACTGTACGAAAAGAAGAAGAATGTATAGCTTCGGCATCTTTGTTTGTCCAGCATCTCCGTGAAGCTGCCCTATCCAGGCCGTTGGATCTCTCCAGCATGGAGGGTGCACTGCGTCGCGCGCTGACCGCTGCGGCGACGCAGGTGGCGGCGGCGCGGGACCGCACCGCGCAGTCTGCCGCCGGAGCCGACGCACTTAACGCTAAGATTGAGAGGAGGAGAGCCGAGCTCGACCGCGCGGAGAAAAGGCTTCATACTGTGCAGAAGATCAAGTAAGAAAGAAGAATATAACGCAACCTCGATAATTGAGAATCGGTGACACAAACGGACAAGCGATTATCACATAAATGCTCCTCTTTATTACCTTTTGAGGTGCAGAACCTTAAAAACAGTCCTGCGCTGCTTGGATGGACACAGTTTTGGCAAGCTGCTGCTAGTGCTAGATCCATGAACCTTCATGATCGAGGACTCCGAAAAAAATATGGGGAGTGTAGGGCGATAAGGAAAAATGAAGTACTTGGAGTTTTTAATCAAATATCCACGGACTGACCATATCCGAAACCCGATATATGATCATCATTTACAGCATGTAATAGGTACGATCCTGTGCCATCCTCATCCAAATGTGTAAATAATGTACCATTTGTAGGCCGGCGTATCAGGGGGAGCTGTCAGGCCTCGAGACGGAGATCGCGGCGCTTTGGGAGCAGTACGTTGTCAGGTACCGATGTCGGGAGGCGCTGCGGCACCAACTCAGTGTGTTGGATGATGTACATGCGCAGGTAACATGTGTCCCTAGCAGCTGAGGATATAAGGGCGTGGAGTTGAAGCCGGTTCCTTATCTGCATCTTCTTGTCAGGAAGCGGAGGAACAGCAGGCAGCAATAATGCAGCTCATTCACAAGTACGAAGCGGAGGATGTGTTGGGGAAACTGAGCGAGTCCGAGGTGGAGTCCAGCGACGACGGGAAGGATATCAGTGAGGTGAAGCAACCGCGACCTGCCACTCGGCCCAGGACCAGGCTCAGGATCAAGACTGCTGGTCAGTTTTGCCTTTTAATTTCAACATAAGATGAAAGATGGTTTTCTTCTTTCCTCTTATCTATGATGGTTTTCGTTATCCCGTGGCACATTTTACATTGAAAAGTAGAATTGAAATGAAAAAATAAACCTCGAGACCGCCGTGGCTCGGCCAGTAAATCTATCTTCGGATCTGGGAGGCTACCGCGGTTGTTCCGTTCACATCAACTCGATGCCGACGTGGTAGTTTGACATCTTTGACAGCGGGGTTTCCAATTTTAAAACCGCGCATCCGCGCGAACAACCGCGGTAGACTTCCTAGTTTATGGTACACGTGAAACAGTTTACTCAATTAACATAATATTCCACGAAAAATAACTAATTTCAGGCCATAACGCGGAGGGTGCGCGTCGCGCTTTCGGCAACATGGCGGGCGGCGCGCGAGACTCGCTCGACGAGATCCGAGACGAGGACGACACCGACACCGACTCCGAGTACTCCGACAGGCAGATATACGGTAACGTCAAGTAACGTGTCACGTGACACTCGGCAAAATGGAGGGAGATCGACGTCTGAGATCTCAGAACTCACGAACGAGCTCTGGGATCTCAGGATTTTGGCTCTTCTTCAGGATTGCAACTGGAATTCCAGGATTCCGGTTGGAGTCAGTCAGCACAGTCGAAATCTCATTGCATCTAATTGCGACAATCCTATGACCTTTGACAAATCAGTCATTATCACAGGACGGTTTAAATGACCAAAATTCATATGTATTTATTCATTTAGAACGATGTATAAATTACATACGTACGTTTTGAAACGTCGAGATTTTACTATCTACCAATCTAGTGATCCTATTGACGTACCCTCTGTTACCCCCTCAGGCGGTGTTGGTCCCGCGGGCGGTCCGGCGGGCGGGTCGAGTCGGTCCCGCTGGCGGCCGCGTCCCGCTACGCGCACGCTGCAGCCCGCGGACGACGATTCCTTCGCTGATCTCATTGAAGGTACACACACGTATTAGACCTACCAACCGGTATTTAGAGAGACAAAGTGTTGGTATATATCCGCCTTCTTACTAGCGTCGAGCGAATACTTACTTGACTGCAATGCAGAAAGTTTCCGCCGGAAACTTAAACGGATATTTGTTCTGGCCTGGGTGTCTCTTTATATCCGTTGTCTAGTCACCTAAACACAAGCTTAGTAGCTTACCATGCGGCTTGATGGCGGGGTCTGATGTTAAATAAATAAATAAATAAATTCTGCGAACAACACACAGCGCCATCTAGCCCCGTGGTAAGCGACTAAGCTTGTGTTACGGTGACTAGACAACGGATATAATACTTATATTTATTTTTCTTTTGTAAATACATACATATTATACATAGAAGGACACCCAGACCAGACACAAATATTTATTTTTTAAGCATAAATACTTGCACCCGGCGGGAATCGAACCCGCAACCTCCTGCATTGCAATCGCGCTCTCGCACGACGCGCCACAGAGGTCGTCAGACAGTTCGCAGAATAAAAAAAAAACAAGTATAAAGCCAATGAGGAGGAACACTAACTTTTTATCCCGGCAGAGGGCGTTGGTCGACTGATCTCAGGTTTGAATTAAGAACTGTCAAACAGGTGTTTTTTACAACTCTCAGAGCCAAATTGGCGATATCAGTCTCAGACCGAAAGAAAAAAAAAACTCGGCGTTTTCATTCGTGGGGTACCATCAACAAAAAAAAAAGATCATCCGATGCCAGCGCCATCTGCTCACAGCTTTGCGTGTGCCACCCCATTCTTTAGGTGTTAATTCTGAGGAAGTGCTCTGTAAAGGTTTGCATTGAAACAATTCTAAAAGTAAAAAGCACCACGCGATGCAAACCGAAAAATGACTTTTCAATCCAACATTCCCAAACCAGAAGAAAAGTCTAAGATAAAAGCCTGCTTGGTGCTAAAAGCTGACCTAGCGTATTAAGGCGATGGCAGCGCGAGCACCGACGTCTTTAAACTTATCAGTGCGCAGTGCACTGGTATAGTGACCGGCAGATAAGTTTAAAACTTTTGTCGTGGAAGGGGAAAGTTCGCGCAGTACATTTCTATGAAAAATCGACTTCTGCGCTTTCGACATTTGTTTCAAATAATCTGCCGCCTACTGTAAAACAGGAGGGTTACTGCGGTTCGTTTCGATACGACATCGATACTGTCATACAATGATTCTACTGTCACATTCTGATAGTAGGGTGACAGTAGAACCATCGCTATGACAGTGTCGTTGTCGTATCGAAACGAACCGAAGTAACCCTCCAGATTAGATATGCCGTAATGAGAGTTTCCCTCCCTAGACGTGGAAGGCGGGGCGGGCGCGGGCGGCGCGGGGGGGACGGCGGGCTCGGACTCGGACTCGCTCGGCAGCTCGTCGGAGAGCGAGCTGCGGCTGCAGTCCGCGCGGCCCAGCATCGCGCCCGGCCGCGCCTCCGCCCTCTCCGACAACGAGTTCTAATGTCAAAGGTACAGCGAGGCTACCGCGGATGTATCGTTGACAGCAATCGATGCCGACGCGGTAGTTTGACATCTCTGACAGCGGAGTTTTCAATTTTAAAACCTGATTTAAAGATTTTCTGTCAAAATCTTCAATTCAATTCAATTCTGTCTGTGTTGCATTCATTCAATTTGGCTTCGGCATCGATATAAGTAATCGACGCGCCGATTTGAAATTTTCGCGGTTCGAAATTAGGCTGTCAACTGTCAAATGAATCCGATCCCGATTCCGACAGAACAACCGCGGTAGCTTTCCAGTACACGGGCTACCGCACCGGGGCGCGGGGTAATGTCTGTCATTGACAGTCGGAAAGTAGAAGCGGAAGACTGGTGTGCAGGATCATTGCTCTGTTTATCACAACTTACGTCACTTGTAAGAATCTTACAACGAGAAACTGTCATTGTTTTACGGATAAATGCCCTTTCGCGCACAAAATAAACTTAATTGTCAATAACTATTAAATTTGAGAAAGACTCACCGAGCGAATTTGAACTGTTTCTGTAGACTTGTAAGTGAGAGATGGGTAAACGCGGACGCGTCTGTTTTCTTACATCAGGGGTTCTCTAACTTATTTGAGACGCGCCCCCTTTCGACTATAAAAAAATCCACGCCCCCCCGTCCTCCAATCCAAATTATCAGGTTGTCATACAAGTGTGATCAAGTACCAAATACCTTTGAGGCATACAAGGGAAATTTGGTAAGTACCAAATACCTTTGATAGCGCCCGTGAAGTGGCCGCGGGGCCAGTCTAGAGGCTGATAAAGTTCTTAACAGGCATCAATTTCAAATAATTTAATTGGTCGTATCGAGTAGTCTGGAATGCATTCTCCAGATTTTTATAGGTACCTACCTGAATACACAGGTGGCCCGCGCTCCCTTGTAAATATCTCTGCGCCCCCCCTGGGGGGCGCCCCCCCACTTAGGGAACCCGTGTCTTACATAGACAATTGAGCGCAGTGAGGGATTCAAATCATCTCCCTTGAGCTTAAACGGTCAGATGTGGACATTATATGCACCTACACCTTTACGATCGACGTATCGACAGATGCTCATTTGTATTAATTCATTCCTACACCAATATTCTATTTCAGAATCTTAGATCCAAAATGTAAACAAAGAACTCTCAATATCAAAGGAAAATGTAAATAAAGAGCTGTCACTTTGCAATCAATTTGTGAGTTTTTTTGTTTATATTTATGATCTAAGATTCAGAAATAGAGCAGTAAGTTAGTATAAGGTTTTATCTAACTAGAGGTATTCCAAAACTGTGAATAATTGTATTTCGGCAGTCAAATTAAAACAACATTTAAAATATAAAATATTTATTCGTAATTTACAAACATTACGTCAGATTTTCAATAAATACTACGCTAGCTTTCCATAAACCGTAGTTTTCGTTGTTCCTTCTACCTTCTAATATAAGTTATTTCGACTGTGATGTAAAGTGATATTACATTACCTACATCCAATACTACTAATATTATAAACGTGGACATTTGCAAGTATGTATGTTTGTGATTTTGTTACTCTTTCACGCCAAAACTACTCAACCGATTGCGATAAAACTTGGTATGCAGATAGCTGGAGATCTGGATGTGCACATAGTTTACTACTTTTTCCCAATATTCCCTTGGGACTTACGCGGGTAAGACCGCGGGTCGCAGCTAGTAATAATATAAAAGTTAACGAAATATTTACAACAACCTTACATTGTAAGACGATAAATATGAATATATTGGTAACAAGAATAGAATAGAATTAAAACAGATCCTTTACCTACGTTTATAAACATTTTTTCAAAAAATTAACTTAACAACATGTACAAAATGTAGAAATATTTTCAAATATACATTTCCTGTCCAAGAA
>CAUEGO010000280.1:0-16930 GCA_958496205.1 Idaea biselata
CCCAAATAATAATAAAATAATTAGTTATGGGCTCTCAAAGTTAAGACAATTAAAAAATATCGTCCCAAAGGTCAACTAAACATCGTTTAAAAAAAAAAATAGAAATAGAGGAGTTCAAATACTCTTCAAAACTTCTGATGACATCCTTTATTACTACATGTAGCATAAAAATCTACAAACTTGTCAAAAATAAGGCTTATGGGGAAAATGGAGTGAAAATTCAAAGGAAGAAATACACATTTAAATTGCATGGTAATGTGTAAATCATATTTTTTTTGGTTTTATCATTCTTTTATTTTAGAAGTTACAGGGGGGACATTTACCACTTTGGAAGTGTCTCTCGGGCAAACTATTCAGTTTAGAAAACAAAATCTTTGAAACCTTATATATTTTTGAAGACCTATCCATAGATATTCCACACGTACCTACCTATAGGTTTGATGAAATTTTTTTTTGAGTTTTAAGTCTAAGTTCTAAATACCCCATATTTAGAACTTAGACTTAGAAACCCCAATATTTATTGTTTATTTTTTTATTTTTGTGTGATAATCTAAATGTGGTAGGTACACAGAATACATCTATTTATTTATTTTATTTATTTCAACAGTATAGTTTTTATAGTCTTGGAGAAAATTGGCTGTGACATACGGACGGACGGACGGACAGACAGACAGACGGTCAGACGGTCAGACAGACATGACGAATCTATAAGGGTTCCGTTTTTTGCCATTTGGCTACGGAACCCTAAAAAGGTAATTAAACACTGTGTCTAATATTATTTTCCTGTGTTTAGCTATCACGGCTCATAATGTTACATCCATGACAGACAGACGAAAAGGTTGGAACCCTAAAAAGATGAGTTTCTGTTTAGACTTATGTATCATCAAGAAAGAGAGAACAAAAAGCCTAGGTACTGTTACCATTTCCATACAAACATAATACCAAAATAGAATTATGAAAAATTTGTATTAATACGGGTAATACTGGATGCACTGTCCGTAATCATCCGAGATGCACACGAGCAGCCCCCGTGGATGTTCATGTATGCTGATGATATTGGGCTAGCGGACTCGGATAAGGGACGGCTTGGAAGGCGTGTAAATGCGTGGAAAGAGTCACTTGAGAACGGCGGTTTGCAACTCAACGGTTTGCAACTTGGCGGTTAAAATTCATTACAAGTTTTGATTAATTTTAAATCAAAGTTCAATTTGAAAATTTTGGTAAATTAAATATTGAATAAATAAATAAATAAATTCTGTGAACAACACACACCGTTATAAAAAAAAGCGAATAAAAAGAAATAGAATTTATTTGACGCACGTAGTATCAACTCAGGCAACCTATGGTGAATTTATTTAAGAGGATAGTCTCCATTCTCTTTCTCCATACAATCGTAGTTTACATTTTCCTCCCTGGATAAAGACATTAGAGCAAATATGTTTATGCCATCAAACTTATAACTGTCATGACTATGCATCTACCTTTTTATTTTTTTCATTTTATTATTTTTTTATTTTTTATTAATTCAATAAAACACAACACACAAATAGAATAACAATATTAAAAGGTGAAAAAAATACAAACAACACTAAAACTAAAACTTAAATCTAAAAAGAAAAAAACCCGTCGTCGACAACACCCTCCCGAGACATGGTCCCCAAGATGCTGGCGGCATTCCCCCTCTGAATAGCAAGACTAACTCGCTGAGACAGAAAACCACCAGCCCTGGGATCACCAGTCGCCTCGATCAGACGCCTCGACAACTCCTTTTTTTATTATTATTTTAATTAGAAAATAAAATAAATAAATAGGTAGATGCATTGTCATGACAGATAGGTTTTGTGGCATAAACATATTTGCTCTAATGTCTTTATCCAGGGAGGAAAATGTAAACTACGTTTGTATGGAGAAAGAGAATGGAGACTATCCATTTAATGTTCATATCTATATATAAACATTAAATAAAAGTTAAAAATAAATCTAAAATGATGTCAGTTAATAAAAAATAATCAAAGAAAGAACGATTAGTTGCATGACATTTAGAATATCGACTATTTACCTCATGCGTTTTTTGAGAGTTCTTACGAAAATTTTACTAACAAAGTTTGTTTCCAGCCTTATCTCTAAAATAATAAAAAAATGAAAACCAGTATATTAATTTACAAATTTCCAAACATTTACACGATCAGTTCCCGAAAAAAAAAACGATGAAATGGCCAAAGTCCTAAACTCTCATCTTTGGGCCACTTTCCGTGCCGGTGAGTGTAGTTGCAGTGGAAGTTGTTTTGCAAGTATTTGTAGTAAAAAAAAATATCAAAGTACGTTTATTCATTCGGATATTAGCAAGATTTCTCTTAGAAATGTCAGTTTTTATATTTAATCTACTGTGTCTTCGGAACGTGACCTCCAATGAGAAGAAGAAACAAGAAACTCATGGGGTTTTTTTTGTATATTTTTTTTTGCAGTAATCATGTGATTCACATTGTAATTATATTATTGCTATTTTTAATTTTTGTTTGAATGGAACGACATTTAGCAAGCACACATACTCTGTGAAATATTTTGGAATAATTTTTAACATAAACCTTAAACTCCTCTGAAAAATTGAACTGTCTTTCCGCGTATAGCTCATATAGTTTTTGTCGACTTCGATGGATTCCAACTGTTGCCTAGTTACGTGGGAAACAAATGTCTTGCTATGGCGCCTCCGCCCGGCCGCGGCAGATTGGGAAGACCCAAGAAGTGCTGGCTTGACGTTGTAAGATCGGATATGCGTGCTAATGGCCTCACTACGCGGGATGCCGAAGATCGTGCGAAGTGGAGACGTAAAAGTAGGAAAGCGGACCCCGGGCTCTCGAGAGAGATGCAACCGGGAACAACGCTCGGATGATGATGATGATGATCCGTAAATTGCACATATAAGTTTACTTGGCATATAAGTAAATCAGTGTACAATATAGAGTACACGGACTTGCCGTAACCCATCCGCATGTACATACAGGATGCGTTAGTAGGTACACTGGACTGTGGACGTGTTAACCGAGTGAGCTCAAGCGAAAGCGTTATCTATAACTAACGCATTAGTCGTATTTTTCACATCATGATCACGTACCACCAATAGCCTAACTCGAAAAATAAGGATAAAATCCCATCCAAGCGATGTTCCCGGTAACATCCCCCTCGGGTGCCCGGGGTCCGCTAAACCCCAATTTAATTGGTGTCGACGCAGTAGGTAAGTCATCGTTGACCATACATTCTGTAAATAGATTTGCCAATATTTTTACGCCCGACCGCCTGCCTGACACCAACCCTCTCAGAGACCAAGCTGTTTGTCCGCCACCGCGCGGGGAGAACTTAAGGTTAGCTAGTCTCCCTCAGATCCCTTAGTCGTCTTTTAGGACACCAACGGAAAAGAGATGGAGCAACCCTATCTTAGTCTGAAGCTAACTAAGCCGTACTAGTGTTTCCACGATGTTTTCCTTTATCGAAAGAGCAATGTTAATAACAACAAGGCATTGATGCGCGGCCAGCTGGGATTTGAACGCATGACCTTCGGAATGAAAGTGGAAGTGTCTGCCACTAGACCAACACCGCTCTTTTAATTACTTGCAGCATACCCTAGCCTCGGAGTATAAGCTATATGATCACCTACCTATATAAAAACACTAAACCTCTACTGATAAGCTAACTCTTATGTTGTGTACTATCCAATGGTTTAGAAAACGGTAGTTAATAAAAACTGAAAAGAAAATAAAACAAGTCCAGTAGTCACAGAACATAGCGACTTTAACAGTCGGGACCCATTGACTACCTACCTAAAATCTAGCTCATCATATACCTTTTCAATAATGGGTCCCGACTGTTAAAGTCGCTATGTTCTGTGACTACTGGACTTGTTTTATTTTCTTTTCAGTTTTTATTATGTATAGGTATATGTTTTTATTTAAAGTTTTTTTAAGCAGGCGGGTTTTTTAAATTTTTATTTAATTTTTTATTTTGCGCTTTTTAGTCAGCATTAGGTGGAAGACGTTATTTTATCAATTTTATTGTATTTTAATCGCAATGGCATCATTTCATTGAGAGGGTTATTAAGTTGAGGATTATTCAGTAAGTTGCGGTAGGTAATCTAAGGTATGGACGACTTCTAACTAACTTTAAACCGTAGTAGATCCCAAATGGTTACTTTAAATGAAAAACGGTTAAAGAAACCTAACCATGATTTTCGAAAACCTATTCAACGATACCCCACTTGATATAGTCAGTCAACTTTTGTTTTCTTATCCAACTTTAAGTCGTTGTAGATCCCAAATAGTTAAACTAAATGAAAAATGGTCAAGGAAACCTAGAAATGATTTTAAAATACCTATTCGACGATACCCCACTCGATATAGTCAGTCAATTTTTCTTTTTTACAATATGGCGGCTGGTGGTAGCCATTTTGAATTTTGATAACTGTCATGTCTTCAGTGACACTCCTAGGATTAAGACAAATCGATTGACGTGCGAATCATCAAAATCGGTCCATCCGTTTAGCCTCTGGAGCGACACAAAGGAACAAACATACATATATACATACATACATAGACTGATAAACACATAACAGAATATGGGGTAGCTTCTTTCCAGGCAATAATGCGACAGAGAAGTGCTTCAATGATGCGCCGGGTCCGGGACAGTTCCAACAGCTTGATAAAAGTAATTGCAAGCAAGTTGGAGTCTCCTATCTGGAGACATTGGATAGGGATGCATAAAATGGCTGTTTAAGGTCGCCTTTCAGTGTCCAATACTTATTGTCCGTATGTTTTCATCAATCAGTTTTCGAGCTTCACATTTTTAGTTATTCAATAAATTGACCTATGTAAGTAAGTTTAATTTAATTTGTATGGTTTGGACATTTATAATTTTTAATTAATGTTTATAATTTTTAAATACTTATTAACTTTTAATTTTAATTTAATCTTTACTAATGACATTTAATTATTATTACCTATATTTTAAATTCTTATATATTTGACATTCAATTAATACTGACAATATTGTACATTATCACGGACATTAGGTAGTGTAAATTGGTTATTAATTTTATTTAAATTCTAACAAAATAATATGGATTTGATTATAATTTTAATGTGAATTGTAATTTTTTCTGAAATAAATGATTATTATTATTATTATTTGTTGTTACCATTAAGGATACTCGGGGCTATGGAGCACCCGGACCTTTGGAAGGCGTGCGTGGGACCGAAGCCAACACGTAGAGGCCTGTTTAAGTAACATTTTAATTTAAATTTTGTGATGGACACCAAACCGGCGGTTATCCCTGTCTACACTATAAAATGCAACCAAGGACAACCCCCGGTTTGGATAGAACTATTGTGTAAACTACGGGTGAAAAACTACTTGGGCTATGGAAAGGGGTTGGTAGTGGATTGGATACTGGGGGGAACTATGGGGAATATGGCGCCTGCCGTAACAATGTTCAATAAACATGTAAAAATGGCAGACGGAGACTCGCCAACTCACAAACTGGGCCACCCTAAATAAGCCGAGCAAATTACAGTCAGGGGGCAACAGGGGCGTGAGTGGCTGAAGGATGGAGCATCCTCACCGGATTTTAAACCATCCTAGGTAATCCTGTGGAGCGGGCCAACTCATCACTGACGTGAGGTGTCCATCCTCGGAGCATTTCTGCTCTCGCGACTCCACTCCGACCAGCCGGTGAAGGCAAGCCAGAGGCGGGGGACCGCTTCCTCGTCAGTGTTCACTCCGACCAGCCAACTAAGGCAAGCCGGAGGTGAGGAACGGTGATTTCCCCCTGGAGCACTCGGGAAGCCGCGGGGTCGCTACTCCCCGACACCTCGCCTCAAGGTGCCCTGCGGGCTTATTATTATTATTATTATAACCCTTCTTTGCGTCGCGCAGACGGGTAAAAAGGTGGGTACTGTTACCATTTCCATACAAACATAATACCAAAATAGAATTATGAAAAATTTAGTTTTCTACCCTAATATCGGTATTATTCGGATTAAGATTTTATTTTTACAGGGCCCCCACCACAAGGTTTTCCAAAATTTTCATTCAAAATGAAATAAAACGGAGATACATTTCGTTCATTTTTACAGCATAAATTACTTTTTATTGGGAATAATATAAAACAAATGAGATGTAAACTAGTAATTTACGCTGGAAAAATTAACGAAATGTAGCTCCGTTTTTTTTTCATTTCAAATGAATATTTTGGAAAACCTTGTGGTGGGGGCCCTATAAAAATAAAATCTTAATCCGAATAATACCGATACTATGGTAGAAAACTTAATTTTTCTTAATTCCATTTTAGTATTGTGTTTGTATGGAAATGGTAACTGTACCCACCTTCTTAACTAAAAATAAGACAAGGATAGGGAAAACATAACCCCTCTGTTCAGTCGGATAAATTAAAAATTACAAGTGTTAAACACCCACCGATTACGTAAAAGTCGCGCCCTAACACAAAATATAAACACACACAAATACATACATCGCGGTCAAAACCCTTCTTTTGCCGTACAGTCGGATAAAAATGAGAGCGTTGCGAGATATCTTCAAAACAAATAGACGCCTGCGAACATTCCTGCGAATCACTTCAAAGCAGTTTACAAAGGTTTTAGCTAGGTCAGAACCGTCCCGGTACCGGGGCGGTTGGTATATCTTGGTCGTTCCATGAGTCAACATTAACCGTGGGGCGGTTGGACGAATCAAACTCTCAATCTATCTAATATATAAAATTTCCATGTCACAGTGTTAGTTACCGTACTCCTCCGAAACGGCTTGACCGATTTTTATGAGATTTTGTATACGTATTCAGTAGGTCTGAGAATCGGCTACTATCTATAATTTATAAGGCAAAACAACATTTGCCGGGTCAGCTAGTATATTTATAAAAAACATTAAGTACCTACACATGCACCACGTACCCCGTACTTTCATTTATAATTTTGTTGGTCAAGGAGCGAAATAATTACGATATGACGACGGCAACGCGCGACGCAACGGGCGGAACAAGTTGTTGGATCCGATTATCCGATTTAACAATTGAGCAGCCAAATCTGATCAGCGCATGCGGTCAGGCCGCTGTGCATCAGTCTTATTGAGACCGACATGTACCACGCGAAGTTATGTCCGGTCCGACCGACGACAAACTAAACGGACAAAAACTTGTCATACCTATATGACGACCTTAAGCGAAATGATCATAATCAAAGCCAAAGGGTTCGTAGAATTTTTATTTCTTAGAACGAATGATACCTGCCTCACACAGTTTGGACAAACGTATAGGAATAAACAAATAATTAAAAACATTATCTAAAAGCGCCAGGCATTTTATAAGTATTGATTAATAATTAAGGATAATCATATTTCACAGCGAAACGTTATCTATACGAATCTTTCTTTTTAGATTGATTAGTATAAGTAAACACGTTTCAAATTGGTTACTACAGTTTTCGTTTCAGTTTACTACGATTTGGTGATGTTAAGTTAAGGGCCCTATTCTGAAAAACTGAAAATCCATGTCGGGCGTATCGAAAATTGTTGATTATTTCATGACGGAATGTCGTAGAACTTTTTTTTGTGTACAGATTGTAGGCGACATTGTTTCCGATATTTTAGTGCAGTTTCCATACAAATATGTCGAAACGCATTGAAGCCTATCGACATTTTAGCCAAATCAAACATTTTTTGTCTAAAATTTGGATAGGCTTTGCACCAATAGGAGGTTCTTGTCTTAAAACTACACCAAAATGTAGGAAACAATGTCACCTACAATCTGTGCACAAAAAAAGTTCTACGACATTCCGTCATGAAATAATCAACAATTTTCGATGAGCCCGACAGGGATTTTCAGTTTCAAGGTCGTTGGCGTATATACTCCTCTTAGGGCATGATTTGATTACCGATGATTACTGAAAACCGGAAAAACCGGTTAAATTACAGGTTTTCTGTATTGTCAAAAAAAACCCCGTTAATTCTGATTTATCCGTATTACCAAGTAAATTGATTTGTGTTTTTTTGGTTACGTTTTGGATAAAAAAAAATAGGCACGTGAGGACTGCCATATAATCTTAGACAATTAGGGACAAAAAGAGACTATATTATAATGGATGTTATGTGTTTGGATAAATACTGATTAACGATTGTATTTTCTGTATATTATTATTATTATATTTATAAATGTAAATACGATAGTTGATTATATTTTTATTAAAAGTTAAAACATTGTTCATGTTAGTCGTTCAGTATCACGGGGCTATGGAGCCCCGGACCTTTGGAAGGTTCAATAACAATTTTACTCGCCATTAGGTATTTAACTATGAAGTGGACACCGAGCCGGCGATTATCCCTGTGTGCACTACAAAATGCAGCCAAGGACAACCGGATTGGATAGACAAGTGTTAGGTACCGGTATCCATTAAAGAGTTTGTGATGAAAAGGTGGTTCATGTACACCATCAATCTCTAACTTGTAGTTAAAAGACCAACTCTGTGAGTAGAATTATAATGGTGCTGGTTCGTAAAAAAATGCTTTCAAAATTTAAGTACCCGGTGGGATTCGAACTCGCGACTACTATGGTATTCCATCCCAGCGCGATAACCGCTACGCCACGAGTAAGAAATTAAGAAAGCACCTCCTAGTTTTCTTGTAAGTAAGGACCAGAAGTGTCGTTTTATTTTGAAAAAGCAGTAATTTCCTAAATGTGGTAAACACTAAGAAATAAATAATGTTTACATTATAAAAGTGATCAATTTCCTGCGTTTTGTTGACCTTTACTCTTTGACAATCCGGAGATGTCTTCAAATCTTCGCTAAAACTTTATGGATCATTTTGTAACTTTTAAATAAAAAAAAACTGTTTGGAAGAATTACCTACCTATGTATGTAATACGGCGGCTATCTACCTAACTATAAATGCATTAACCCTGTATAGCAAATCTTGCCAAGATTCAAATTGGTCTCACAAAAAATATTGAAGATCTGAAGGCTATCTTCGAAGTGATGAATAGAAAAGTAAATAGTGTAGATAGGTAGGTAGAGCTTTCAACTATGTAGGTAGGTACAAGGTACAGATTGTTGGCGCATCGGAACTATCTTATCATCAGAACAGAAACTCTTTATCGGGTACAGTATAGTCGTTTAAATTCTTAAATCACAGCAATAAAGTTTGTAGTGAACTTTGGTAGAGGTACTATATACACATGAACTTATTTAATACATAACTGATCTAACAGTAGGTACCTGTTCGATAGTTAAGATAACATGTGTTACAGGTGCAGAATAAACATGTACGGAACTATATACTACCTACCTACCTAGGTTAAGAAACAAGAGATATCTACGTAGGTTTTAAAGTTAAGTACCTAGAGTGTAGCGCGTTGATGTCTTTTGTATGAGTAGGAAGGTGAGACATTAGGTTTGTGCTTCGAACGGCGCGCCGTTCGAAGCACAAACCTAATGTCGGGACCGCGTCGTCGGCAGACGACAATCAATAAAGCCTATGGTTTTCTCGTAAACCGCAATGAGAGCTAGTTTGCTTCATTGAAATTATAATACTCTAACCTTTTTTCGTACAACAGTTTAAAACATAACAGAAGAATAATCTTTAACTCAATACTTAAATGCGAGTAAAGACAATTATCGACATTATTTTGACATTATTTTCGCAACGAATAACTCTTCCGTCTCTTTACATACATAATACTAAATGCAGAAGTTTGTCTTAGTTGAGGTGAAGTTCCAATTAAGTAGGTAAGTAGGTAATGTGTATTTTAGGCGGATAAACGAGATATCATCATAAATGCTATTTACGATAACCTGAACACCAATTTTATTTTTATATACGTCCCGATCTCGCGAGAATTTCGAAAACCCCGTTTTCGTAGTGGATGTCTGTCTACACGTGACAAAGACCACACTCTCCAAATTTGATGTCCATAAGACCAACGATTTGGGGCTTTGCGTACCTATATGATATAGGTAGTTATAGTGAATCGAATAGGGCTTTGAATTTTACATAATATAGACGAATGTCCCTCGTAGTAACCTCAACATCTATCTCAATGAATTCAGTCCGCTATGAGCAGTGCGAACAGTCCTGTATACACGCCTAACCTACTTACTAGAATTATCTTTACTTTGGTAATCGAAATACATATAGTACCCCCATAGAGGTATATACATAAACAACACACTCAGGTAGTTTCTCTAATTACGGTTACTTATAATAATAATAATAAGTCATGTAGGTTCATGATGATTGTCACACACCTCGGAGCGGGCTACGGCGCGACGGACCGGCCGGTCAGTTGGTGTAGGTATACTGCGAGCGGGATCCGAGTCCGAGCACGGATCGGACGAGGGCGATCGTGTCGGACGTATGTCACTGTATCATAACATCAAGGTGGGAGGTATCACTGGTCACTCCGCACACACTATCACTGTCACAGCGCGCGACACGAGCGAAACGAGCGAGGTATCGAGACACGAGCGACACACGTCAACGCGGGTCGAGCGGCGGCGCGGCACTGCGCTCGCAGGCGCAGCGCCCCGCCTCCCGCCGCCCCGGGGCGGGGGGCGGGGCCGTCCGGACCCCAGCTCCGCCCACACACGGCGCTAACCTACTCACGTATACTACGTAGGTACGTACGCAGGACACACGACTCCACATCGTAGGATAACTCACTGTACTACTCGCTTTATTTGTAGCCTACAGGTTTATATTTATTATATTTAATGCTCCTCTTTTTATACCTACCGAGCAGAACATGAAGACTTGGACTCGCTCGCCGAACGATCTGTCGAATCTTCCTTGGAAGTGACGATAAGGTTAGGTACACTACTTTCCTAGTGACAAAGGCCTTGCTCTAGGCAAGGATTAAAACGACGTAGGACAAGCGTGTTAAACTATTTTATCCAAATCTCATTATTACTGTTGAAGGAAGGGATGCCTTTGCCCATAAGTGGGACTAAAAATCGGGGAATAATGAAATACATAGGCAGGTACTAGGTGTAAGTAGGGAACCTACCACTTATCTGACTACTCCTTGGCGCCCTCTAGTAAGAGTGATGAGTGCTTTCAATCAATATATCTATAATAAAATTGTAACACAGCAGTGTCTGTTTTTGGAAGACATAAAAAATATAAATTGTATGGGCACCTATTATCGCAGTAGAACTTATTTTTGTATGTACCTATGTCTGTACTTTGTGCCCGCTAATCTCAGAAACGCTTTATCCGATTTTAACCAAATTTGGTACATATGCTGATAGCTTTAAACCCCGATTAACTTACAGGCTACTTTTTATCCGGATATTAAGTCCAGTTATCCGTTTATAGTGTTTTTTCTGTTTTTACTTAATTCGTTTGAATGTTGTATTGAAGAAGTATGTTGTGTGGAATCATATATGATTTCAACATTCAAACGAATTAAGACGACCCCGAAAGGCTGCCGCTGACGGGGTTTAAAATTAAATATGAAATAAAATAAACCCCATAGTTCCCGAAAAGCGATGAAAAATATAGGTGTATGGCTCGGTTTCCGGCTTGCATATAGTATATGAGAAGATTCTGATAGGGGGCTAGGTGAGGGCGCGTCATTCGCATATCAGGGGCGCCGCGGCGCCCTTGAGACCGCGGCGCCCGTGTGCTTTGCACACTCTGCACTAGAGTAGAGTAGGTAGAGACGCCCCTAACAAGTACCCCGTCTATTCTGTGGCTAATGTCAGCGCGCTCGCCAGCTCCGAGACCTCTACTTACAGGTCTCTTCTTCGTACACAGGAACGTTTTGATACTTTTTAGGGTTCTGTACGAAATGGGTAAAAATGGAAAGGGTCCTGTTAATAAGTATGGGATTACTGAGACTTCGCTGTCTGCTTGTCTGTCGATCCGTCTGTCACCATCTCATAAACCGTGATGGCTAGACAGTTGACATTTTCACAGAAGATTTATTTCTGTAGCCGCTATAACAAGAAACAAATATTTCATGTGGGCTCCCATACAATAAATGGTGTTTTTCACGGTAAAACGTAATGTAAGCGTGATTTATTTTTACCACTGGCGCCATTTAGTGATAAATTGGCGTCACTGGTAAACATAAATGTATACGACGTTGCGTATACACAGATTTCGCATGTGCAGCGTTTATTTTAGGATTCTGTACCTACCCAATTGTGATCATGGTACGGAACCCTTCACGCGCAAGTCCAACTCGCACTTGGCTAGTTTGATTATATGATAAGACGGTAGTTTCTCTGTAACTTTTTAATATAGTTAGGTACCTATCTAAGTAATAAAGTGATAAATCACATCTCAGTCAATCCTGAAGAAGAGACCTGCAAAGGTTTCGAAACGTTGAGGGTTGAAACAATCATAAAAGTAATAAACGACACGCGATTAAAACCGAAAAAATAATTTTAATTACAACCAACATCGCGAAAACAGAAGAATAATTAATTAGATCCCTATCAAAATCTTTACAGCCTACAGCATAGGTAATAATACCTATACCTACATAAGCAAGGAAAATTTCAAAAAAAAGGAGGAACCAATAATGTTTGCAAGTTTATCTTATAGTCTCCGATCAATAAGAACCTAGATACGGTAGGTAACCTACTGTACTGTACCTTAAAAGAAAAAAATAAGGAAAGAAAAAGAAAGAGAATAGAGACTATCCTCTTATGAGGATAGTCTCTGAGAGGACGAGGATAGGATAGTTTTTTAAATATTTATTTATTTTTAGTTTTAATATGGTTTGTATTCTATACTATTTTATATTTAAATACTTATATCGAAGCCAATCTGACTCAATTTCACTTTGCCTACTGCGCATGCTGTAATGACCTTCTCCATCCAAAGGTTGCCTGGAAGAAATCGCTTTTAGCGATAAGGCCGCCCATTTGTGCAACGTTTTAGTTTTAAGCTTTATGTGTATTTGTCTTACATATGTACGTTGTTTTGTATATTGTTTGTTGTGCAAATAAAGCGTTAATCTATCTATCTAATCTGATCGGCACTAACTCGCGTGAAACCGCAGCGCATGGCGCAGCTTTGTAAATTGTATTTTCAAATCCTTGGATGGTAATGACGTTCAGTGGAAAGGATACGAGGCGCATGCAATACAATCCAATGGTGTGAATTGTGATCCTGATAATAAAAAAACTTGCCGGTTCCTGAACAGTCATGTGGTCCGCTTCGTTTGTCCGATGGACGACTACCAACGACTACGAACCTGTCACAGCTGCACTCGACTTTATACAGCCCCGGTGCCTGGTGGATAGTGTTACCGTTCAATAGTTCACTATCGATAGGCTATCGATAGTTGTGACAAATCAATAGTATCGATAGGCCTATCGATAGAATCGATACCATCGATAGCATTGCAGTTTTCGATTACTATTGTACTGAACTTAGCTATCGATACAATAGATAGATAGTATCGATAGGCCTATCGATATGATAGATGATTTTTGACATTAGCTATCGATTGTAAAACTATTGACAGTTCGGCAACGTTACTGGTAGGGAATGCTACCCTTCGGTGCTTCGGTGAACCCAATAGCTGTGACATGATTGACAATGGAGTGGAGTATGCCTTTAAAATCAATCAAATGTTATCCGGTACCCCTCTAATTGACGGTAAAAATGCCGGCGATCTTAGAACATCCGGTGGTTTTTTCCTATATATATTCTTCGGAGAGGTCGTATTCCCCTAGGGCTAACCCACATGAGACAGCTTCTCAACCTCATCCAGAAGCCCCGGGTCACACAAGGATAGACACATTGACCTGTTAATTAAAGAAGTTCGTACAGAGACCAATTGCCGGGGATGGTGGAGTGGAGAGGATGCAATGTGGGCTTCCTATATAGGTACTACCTACAGCTTGCTTTATCTTATGCCATGCCTTTACATCCAGAAAGGGTGAACCTTGTTCAACTCTTACTCATCGGTATACTTGAGGTTAGGATGTATTGTGTTGTGGTGTGAGACCACACGTTACGTCATAGACATTCCGCTGCGCTTCCTAACTCGCATTGCATGTGCGTGCATGGTATAGTGGCCGGTAAACAAGTTGAAAAGTTTTGACGTGGAAGGGGAAAGTTCGCGCAGTACATTTTACATGCGACTTCTATGAACAAAAACCGGCCAAATGCGAGTGGGACTCGCGCACGTAGGCTTCCGTACATTTTCGAATTGAATGAAAGGAAAATTGCGATTTAAGGTTTATGACGTATTAAAAAAAAACTACGAACTAGATCTCGTTCAAACCAATTTTCGTTGGAAGTTTGCAGGGTAATGTACATCATATATTTTTTTGGGTTTTATCATTCTCTTATTTTAGAAGTTACAGGGGGGGGGGACACACATTTTACCACTTTGGAAGTGTCTCTCGGGCAAACTTTTCAGATTAGAAAAAAATGATATTAGAAACCTCAACATCATTTTTGAAGACCTATCCATAGATACCCCACACGTATAGGTTTGATGAATTATTATTTTTTGAGTTTCAGTTGTATGTAAGTATGGTGAACCCCAAAAAAATGTTGTTTTTTTTTCTATTTTTGTGTGAAAATCTTAATGCGGTTCACCGAATACATCTACTTACCAAGTATCAACAGTATAGCTCTTATAGTTTCGGAAAAAAAGTGGCTGTGACATACGGACGGACAGACGGACAGACAGACATGACGAATCTATAATATAAGGGTTCCGTTTTTGCCATTTGGCTACGGAACCCTAAACTTTTGTTTGTTTGTTTGTTTGAACTTGCTAATCTCAGGAACCACTGGTCCGACTTCGAAAATTCTTTCATTGTTGAATAGTCCATTTTTTAAGGATGGCTATAGGCTATCAAAAAAAATAGGGATCCTTACTAAACGTTCAATAATGTAACACAAGGTTTGAAAAAAATTACCCAAAAATTCCTTACATCGCGTGCGCTACGAAAACTATTGGAGAGAGAACAAAACAAAGTACTACAACTTTGTAGAACATGTGATTGCCTACAAAAAACATGGCAACATCATATGTCTAACTATTGTAGTTATCTCACAATAAGTGTTTTTGTTATTTTTTTAAATAATTAAAATGCCGTCGCTTTAATAACCTTTTATTTTGTATCTTGGTATTAATCGTTATCAATAGTTATTTGTTATGCAAGGCTGCAAAGTTGGTTTTTGCAGCGAGTACCTACTTGTATTGAAACCTGAGCTAGCGAAGCATTCTAGGATTGAACCACGAGCGCAAGCGAGTGGTTCAAATATAGAATGCTGAGCGTAGCAAAGGTTTTAAAGGTACGAGATGCAAAAAACTTTGCTGCCGAGTGAAACACACAATTTTTCACCTCACTACAGCGAGGAAAACGCTAGGTGCATTTTTCCGATAGAAAACTCAATTCGGCATTATATACCGCTTATTGTACCGTAAATAATAAAAATAAGCAAACAATCTCTAAATTGAATAATTCACGAAAAAACCTGCTTGATACTAATGCTATTAAACAATAAATACTAAGTACATTGGCAATGTGCAACAATAAAATAAATAAATAAATAAATTCTGTCAACAACACACAGCGCCATCTAGCCCCGTGGTAAGCGGCTAAGCTTGTGTTACGGTGACTAGACAACGGATATACTACATAGGTATTTTTTTTTTTTTTTACAATACTTAGTGGTTCGATGCCATGAACAAAAAAAAAAGAAATGAGGTTCCGGTTAGCGCATTTTCAAAGGACTTGCTCTATATAAAAGTATCGAGAAGACAGATTCGAATTTTAAAATCTCTTTCCACGCTAGGGCGCAAAATGCGATTTTGCACGCAGATATCAGCGTGCAAAACGATCCTTTCCGAGGTTGTGAGGTGAAATAGTAGATTGTATAACAAGGGAGCAAAATAGTATTTTTACGGCGAGGGCGTTACTTTGAATCACGAGCAAAGCGAGGAATTCTAGAATAGAATCCCGAGCGTAGCGAGGGATTCTAACGTAGAATTCTGAGCGCAGCGAGGGATTCAAAGTATACATCGCCCGAGGCAAAAATAATTTGCTCTCGAGTCATATACTCTACTTTTCATCCCCTTCTATGAGAAAATAAATAAGATATGGTGTTACGTAATTCGTGAATATACCTATTTACTTAAACAAAAATGTTGGGTATAAAATTTTAATATCACGTTTATTATACAGAAGCCCTCTATAAATATTTGTTGGTTGTTATAGCGGCTACAGAAATACATCATCTGTGAAAATTTCATATAAATACTAAAAAAATAAGCAAAATAAATAAAACAAATGAAACTAATGAAACTAATTAAACTAACGAAACTAACGAAACTAACGGAACTAACGAAACTAATGAACTAATGAAACTCATGAAACTAATGAAACTAATGAAACTAATGAAAATAATGAACTAATGAAACTAATGAAACTCATAAAACGAATGAAACTAATGATCCTAATGAAACTAATGAAACTAATGAAACTCATGAAACAAATGAAACAAATGAAACTAATGAATCTAATGAAACTAAAGAAACTAATGAAACTCCTGAAACTAATGAAACTAACGAAACTAACGAAACTAACAAAACTAGCGAAACTAACGAAACTAATGAACTAATGAAACTAATGAACTAATGAAACAAATGAAACTCATGAAACTAATGAAACTAATGAAACAAACGAAACAAACGAAACCAATGAAACTAATGAAACTCATGAAACTAATGAAACTAATGAACCTAATGAAACTAATGAAATTAATGAAACTAATGAACCTGGTGAAACTAATGAAACTAATGAAGCAAATGAAACTAATGACACTAATGAAACTGAAACTAATGACACTAATGAAACTAATAAAATAAATAAATTCTGTGAACAACACACAGCGCCATCTA
>CAUEGO010000281.1:0-14574 GCA_958496205.1 Idaea biselata
AGCATGGACACCGACCCTGGAAGTTATAGCACGGTGAAATAGAATGCAAAAGGAATAAAAAAACGTAGTAAAGTTGGTAATAAAATCCCCATGAAAAAGATTCAACCGAAACTGTGTGTTTGTTGTTAGCAATCGTAGAAATTCAGAGTTCTCAGTAAAGATTTCGTGAAATGAAAAAGTCCATTTGATATGAACCAAATTAATAAGAGTGAAACCAGTAACATACTTTTCTTAATTTGTGGGTTAAAAAGAGAATAAAGTATGATGTCGCGCGCGTCAGTCGCTAGCTCGGTAGTCGGTGTCTACCTTGTGGCAGATCAAAGCCAGTCCATTTGACGTACCGCCTCGCCCCGTCAGGGTCGCCGGCGCGCCGCCCGCGCCCCGCCTGCGCCCGCCGGCGACGCGACGTAATGGCCGCTTCAATTTAGATTATCTCCGTAATACCTGGGCTAAGGGCACACTCACACCGCTCCATGAATACTTAATGATATTAACTCATAAGTCGCCTCGTGTAGAACTTCGACCTAACTTTCCACTCTCATTTAGGTACCTACATAATGTGTAAATCTTGTACCTAAATATAACCTTCACTTCTTTGTCACAAAGAAAACTACGGTATTTGATAGTCCCACATTAAATACCGGCGAAACGGAGCCTGACTGACGGCGGAATCATTGCCTGCGGTGTCGTGTGAACGATTAACGATATTACGAGTATATTCAGCGGTTATATAAAACAAATTTCCCCTTAAGTAGGTACTCAAGATGATGTGTGCCCGCTGCATAATATTAGTGTTACGATATCGTACGTTCGCAGCGCTTCAAACCGCTTCAAAGAGACCATAGAATACATTTTGTACACATTCCGCACGATATACGAGGTGCTAGACAAAGTTGCCGATACCGCCCGCTCGCTGCCACACTCACTTTACTGAAAGAAATAAACTGTTCGTGCTGTGTACTGCAGTAGAACATACCGTTGAAATATGAATTTAAGTTAGCAGATACTATAGCAGAAACTTTCACGATAAAGACGTTGAGAAACATATTACTATGTACTGCAACGCCATTTTGATACATTATTGTACACGTGCTAAATACCACATAAATTCAAACTTAAAGAGTGACGTTACAAATTTCATTGTTCACAGATTTTGACATATAAAATATATTTTGAGAGTCACCTTCCTAAATGATTAAATTGAATGACATATAGAGCCTCTAATCATAGGCGAAATGTGGTAGTAGAGTTTTACGTCGTGGCGCCATATGCCAGCGCCCTTACGGGCAACGAGGCCGAGGAACCAAAGGTACCGTATGTCTACTTACGTTTTGGCACGTTGTTAACTTTCACGACATCTTATGTATTTATAAAGCGTGTCTTCCTCGTGACTGCGAACAATCTCATCTCTTTATGTCTTACCCGAGAACAATAAAGTTACATTTTGACCTGAAACAACTAAAGTTCGTACAGTTACGAAGTCAATGCGGTGAACGTTACAAAAACGTTTGTAACGCTCATCGCGTACAGTTCATAATAACAGGAAATAATAACCGATTAAACTGACTGACTTCAATCATAGACGGAAGGAGACCGAGACTGAAACCGTAACGTCTAGTATAGGTTAAATGCTTTGGTCGAGACGTGTTAATACATATAAAAATGATGTCTAAGTCGTCTCTTTCGGAGAAAGCAAATTATAAAAAGGTGACCGAGAACACCTGGCGCCTAGCGCCTGGCCGCAGTCACTCCGGGAGTGTACGTTGTACTTGTACAGCACATCTCCCCACTTAGCGAGCGCCGGCGCCGAGCGGTTTGTCTTTGTCTTACAATAAAATTCTTAAGTTTAAGTTTATATGCGTACGTATCGGTATATCGTTCAGGTTAAAACATTGTACTACTTCACTATCACTACATAGTATAAAACAAAGTCGCTACGCGCTGTTTGTCCCTATAGCATAGATCTTTAAGGCCAGGTTTTACCGCCGCATACCGTAATCGACCTATGTTTGATTCAATTTTATGTCATTAAATACTCTTCTTTTGTTGTTGGGACAAAAATGTATTTGTAGTTCAATAACCATGATAGAGATTACTCTGGTTGAAAACACGATTTAAACAACTTCGCTCGATAAAAAAAAATCTTCGAAAATAGCGAAAATAGAAAAATATTTGTTCGTTTTTTCGGTATTATTCAGAAACGATTACAGTTTTGTTTAAAAAAAAATAAGTTAAATGATAGTGATTGACGTTAAGAAGAGCATCTTCTGGGTAATAATTTTAAATCATAAAATATCTTTTGCATTTTGACAATATATATCAGAAAACGCGCGCCGGAGTCTCTCAGTCCGCTGTTTGGCGTCGTCGAGAGTGGACCTACGTCTCGCTGCGTTCCCGCGTTCCCCGCTCATCCAATTTATAAAAAAATTGTATATACCTCGATCTCATTATTTTCACATAGCATTGCTAGGAACACTTCCAGATTATTCAACTTTCAGATAAAACCCGTACTTATTCAAATCGGTCTGTGGGACAAATGGTCCTACTCAATGGTAAATCTGGTCCGGTCAGTGCCAATTGTACAGTCAGATGGTTTGTTATATAAGCCCCGCAAGATGATATTGCGATTGGCGGCCATCTTGGTGACGTAGTCGACGTGCACCGTGAGTACCGTTCGCAAGTTCAGACCGCGCTTACGTGCATCGAGTACTTGTTACCTATGGCTTTTTGTTTTTGTTATCCTGTTTTATTGTTTAGTTTTGTTACCTGTTACCCGTTAAAATGAGTAAGAAATTATTTAACAGTCGAGCTCGTGAAATGATAATTAAAGTGGGACAATTATTTTGTAAAAGAGAAAGAGGACTCTAAGTTAGTTATCCAAAATATAAACCGTGCCTTAAAAAGTGCTTCGGACACTACTGAGGACATTTTAATGTCGAAGCAACTAGTAATAGACATTTTGAATATTTTGCAAAAACTAATCTTTTATGGTCCTGAAATTTCTTAGAAATATACCTATGGTCATAAACAGCCGTCTCGCTACTACAAATAAACCCATAACCCTAGCTTATTTACTTTTTATTACAATTGTTTTTGCTATCTGTACTTTTGTGAATTTGTTTTATGAGATTATTATATTATATTATATATGCGACAATGTAAATTACATGATTACTGCAAAAAAAAAATATACAAAAAAAAAACCCCATGAGTTTCTTGTGTCTTCTTCTCATGTCATGGAGGTCGCGATCCGAAGACATAGTAGAGTAGATTAAATAAAAAAAAATGACATGTCAAAGAGATATCTTGCTAATATCCGAATGAATAAACGTACTTTGATTTTTGATTTTACTTAGCATAATGAAATGACGTGTAAACATATTTTTTTACCAAAAAATAACCATTGAACCATTGTGCAACGGATGACGTCACGCAGCTGTTATTGTGACAAGGTTCCATCGCAATATTAACTTGCGCGGCTTATGTATAAATTCAATAAAGCTTTTTTGCTGCTGAAAAAAATGCTGAACAGTTTAAAAAAATAATACATACCAACCTAAGAAAATGTACCCGTATACATAATTAGTAATGTGACTGTACCATAAAAGGTATGATAAATAATAAAAACCTTCCCATATATTTTTGGAATAAAGATTTTGAATTTTCTAGAATGTTTTTTATTTCACTACGGAGTATTTTATAGTACCTAGGTATGCCTACTTACTATGGACAAAAAATGTAGGTACTAATCCACTTGCTAGGTAGGCACACTATTATAGCTACATTTTTTTATGTACCGAATCCAAAATCCAATACTATGTACCTACTAATTACTAAAATTGATATTATTATTCTACCACGGTACTTGACCTACCTACTGTTACACTGCTACACTGTGGCCCGGTACTGTGGCGCGTATTTCGATTGCGAGTAGGCATTGCGCGGCGCGAGCGCGGTGCGGGGCGGCGCCCGGATCGTGCGCTACTTACGTCTTTGTGCGCGGGGGCTGAGGTAGACTTCAATACCTACACGCGGTGGTACAAGAGCGCCTTAACTGATTTTGATGCGGTTTTTCATTGATTTGATTCAAGAGGAAGGTTTTAATGTATGCACCGTGTGAAGCCGGGGCGGGCCTCTAGTTAGATATATTTTAGTGTTACGGGATTCAAATCCCAGAACCCCGTTCGTATAGAAATGATACTCACATGTCATATTGAAATACCTGTTTACTTCTATTCAAACATTACTTTAAATGAACTCAAATACAATACTTTTACAGCCAAATTCCAATAATCTATAACAGTTATCTATTTTGTCAAATACAAGACATGTCGTTTTATTTCTCCACAATCTTTTTACCCCACGCTAACGCGCGCTCCATTCTTCCCCTTTTTTTTTATTTTTTCTCGGCCGTCTGGCCAGTAATAGCCACTGTCATAATTATGTTTACTAAAAAATCAATCAAAATTGTTCATATTAATGAAACCTTGACATTCGACCATCCTGGCACCGTGCATGTCCCCATGCACGAATAAAGATGTCACACTCACTACCATGTGACATCTTGATTAAAACCTTTACATTCGGAACTCTTGTACAGGCCACAAGAAAAGAAAAAAAATTACAAATAATTCACCTTCACATTTTCCCAGTATACAACATAACATTTTAAATATATATTTACAGTATTGAAACTTTGTAACTTAATAGGTAATCTTTATTAGATTACCTATTAAGTTCATATTAGTTCCTTAAATTAATATGTTTAACAGATTGGTTTTGTTACTTAATAATAATTTAGGTACACTTTTCATCTTACATTAGTTGCTAAGTCAGACTTTTTAAAACATGATATCACACAACATAATAAGTTAATAAACTATCAATAGCTTGCTGCCGACACGGAATTCTAGGTTGAGGTTTTCATCTGTGTTTTAATCACATTAGTTTCCTAAGTCAGACTTTTTAAAACATGATATCACACAACATAATAAGTTAATAAACTATCAATAGCTTGCTGCCGACATGGAATTCTAGGTTGAGGTTTTCATCTGTGTTTCAATCACATTCGTTTCCTAAGTCAGACTTTTTAAAACATGATATCACACAACATAATAAGTTAATAAACTATCAATAGCTTGCTGCCGACATGGAATTCTAGGTTGAGGTTTTCATCTGTGTTTTAATCACATTCGTTTCCTAAGTCAGACTTTTTAAAACATGATATCACACAACATAATAAGTTAATAAACTATCAATAGCTTGCTGCCGACACGGAATTCAAGGTTTAGGTTTTTACAGTAATTTAATGTTTTGTATAAGCTTATACTTATAAAACATACAGTTAACCCTTAGCACCACACACTATTTCAGGCTACACATCTACACACGTGGGGACCTAGCTCCCCATAAATAATACCCGATATTAGCACGATTTATATCATAAATCGGAATTTTTTTTTACAAAATAAATCAATGACATTATATGAATGAACCTATTAAGAATATTGATTTCTATTTCCAAACTTAAAAGTGCCATTTTTCTCAAAATCAAGGAAGAGTACGAAAATATCGTTATATTTTTACAGTTACTTAACTTTAGAGGTCATAAATATTATAAAACTTTAATTAGCAACCAAACGAAATTATTTTTCTAATTACTAGTATCATACTACGAAATAGATTGAAAGATCTACAAAAACTCTGAAACATCAAAAATGACAAAGGGAAATAATGAACATAATCTATTCTATCGTCTCATATCTCTTAAACCAAACATGCTAGCCTGGTGCAAATTCATTCCTCGCGAGATGTGATACTGAGAATACATGGACTCTCAATCGCGTTGTGTTTAATACACTTGAATATTTTCAAAAAATTGTTCGTTGGGGACCTAGCCTGTGTGTGTAGTTACGGGTTAACAAAGAAAGTACAGGAATCAATTATATTATAATCATGTCGAACAGATACAGAAAATTGTCTATAAATAATCTCATACGTTGGTCAATGAAGTCATTTATGCAAAAAGTCTTCATATTCCATTCTCTATTCTAATATTGTGTTTTCGCTACATCAATCAATACATTTTCAACATAATAAAAAAAAAGTATTTGTTAAGACGATTTCTTAGATATCCACCAGCAAATAAAATATTTTAGATATTACTTTTTTGTTGGAGTTTTTATAACGTATGTCGTAGCTGAAATTGCCTTGTTAAAATAATTAACTAATTTCCATTAAGATATAAAACATTATTCCAAATGACATAGAATTTGAATTAGTCGAATCAGAGAAGTACTATTTTATTATTTACTTTAATAGACGATAAAATTACATTGTTTTAGTTGGTTGCTCCCAACGGCGTTCCATCTAGCTAGATCGGTTCTAATCTGCGAAAATCACAATGATTTAACATAGCCAACCTTTCGTAATATCATAATGTCTATATATATATATATCTTCCGGGCATTGGCCATAACTGTTCAAATTGCTCATAATAACTTTATACGTGGTCATACAGTCCAAAAATAAAAACAAAATAAAATTAAGTATTTCATACAGGTTTGATCAATTTCTGGAATTCCTAACCATTTCGTCACCTCTATTTCGATTTCATTTCACTTTATTGAATCTCATGACAGTTTACTTAATCTCATGACAGTTTACTTAATTTCATTACATTTTACTTAATTTTATTACATTTTACTTAATTTCATTACATTTTACTCAATTTCTTTACATTTTACTTAATTTCATTACATTTTACTTAATTCCATTACATTCAACTTATTTTCATTTTATCGTAATCCGATGAACACAGTCCACCCAAAGAAATCGCGTTAGATCAATCCCTGGAATTCCTAACAAATTCGTCAACTCAATTTCGATTTCATTACACTTTGTGGAATCTCATTACAGTTTACTTAATTTCATTACATTTTACTTCATTTCATTTCATTGCAATCCGATGAACACAGTTCACCCAAATAAATCCGGTAGAACTGGTCCAATCATATGGACACAGTAAAACCAATCTGGCGGACACAGTTCCATCTCGTCCTCTCCTCTGCCACGACTCTTTAGTGGGTGAGGCCCTTGAGTATCGATGTTTTCATTTCTATCCTATTCATGGCATAGGTAAGAGTTCTTAAATTACTTGTTTCTTTACAATGATTCATATCATAATGTCCTTCTGTTTGCTTAAAATACTTTGTTGCTTGTAGGCATACATATGCTTTATGTACTAGAACAAATCCGGAGTCACGATCTACTGTTATATCTTTGGTCATAATAAGTGGCTGCGTGCGTGCTAAGTAACTAGACAAACATTTCACTTCACATTTCTGCACAGCCCACTCAATAAATTTGATAGACATAGTCCAATCAAATGGTACCATGGTTCACTAAAACATTAAATAAATCTAGAGGATGATGCACTCGGTATTATAATACAGCCCTAAACTAAGCGGCTAGGCTAGAATACTAAACGTAATATAATTTTTATGTAAATACATAAACACATTATGGATCATATAAAAGACATCCAGAACAATATTAATGGTTAGCAAAATACTTGTCCTCGGTGGGAATCGAAACCTCTGCGTTCATCTGACAGACATAGTCCAATCACATGGCCGCTGTCTACTTAAGTCAATCAGGCAGAAATAGTCCAATCGTATGGACATGGTCCACTCACGTCAAGCCGGCAGACATAGCCCGATCATTGATAAACGTAATCCATCCAAGTCAATCCGGTAGACATAGCTCAATCATATGGACGTAATCCACCACTCCACGCAGCCCATCTAAGTCAATCTGGGAGACAATGTACAATCGCATGGACACAGTCCATCTAAGTCAATCTGGGAGACAATGTCTATTCGCATGGACACATTCCATCTAAATAAATCTGGGATACAATGTCCAATCGCATGGACGCAGTTCATCTAAGTAAATCTGGGAGACAATGTCCAATCGCATGGACGCAGTTCATCTAACTCAATCTGGAAGACAATGTTCAATCGCGAGGGACACAGTCCATTTAAATCAATCTGGGAGACAATGTTCAATCGCATGGACACCGTGCATCTAAATAAATCTTGGAGACAATGTCCAATCGCATGGACACAGTCCATCTAAGTCAATCTGAGAGAAAATGGCCAATCGCATGGACGCAGTCCATCTAAGTCAATCTGGGAGACAATGTCCAATCGCATGGACGCAGTCCATTTAAGTAAATCTGGGAGACAACGTCCACAAGGACATAATCCATCTAAGTCAATCTGGGAGAAAATGTCCAATCGCATGGACACATTCTATCTAAATCAATCTGGGAGACAATGACTAATCGCATGGACGCAGTCCATCTAAATCAATCTGGGAGACAATTCTCAATCGCATGGACACCGTCCATCTAAAATCTGAATGTCTAATCGCATGGACGCAGTCCATCTAAATCAATCTGGGAGACGATGTCCAATCGCATGGACACAATTCATCTAAGTCAATCTGGGAGAAAATGTCCAATCGCATGGACACATTCTATCTAAATCAATCTGGGAGACAATTCTCAATCGCATGGACACGTCCATCTAAATAAATCTGGGAGACAATGTCCAATCGCATGGACACAGTACATCTAAGTCAATCTGAGAGAAAATGTCCAATCGCATGGACGCGTCCATCTAAGTCAATCTGGGAGAAAATGTCCAATCGCATGGACACATTCTATCTAAATCAATCTGGGAGGCAAAGTCTAATCGCATGGACGCAGTCCATCTAAATCAATCTGGGAGAAAATGTCCAATTGCATTGACACATTCCATCTAAATCAATCTGGGAGAAAATGTCCAATCGCATGGACACAGCCCTTCTAGTCAATCTGGGAGACAATGTCCGACCGCATGGACACAGCCCATCTAAGTCAATCTGTGAGACAATGTCCAATCACATGGACACAGTCCATCTAAGTCAATCTGGGATACAATGTCCAATCGCATGGACACCGTTCCCCTTAATCAATCTGGCAGACAATGTCCAATCGCATGGACACAGTCCACCTACATCAATCTGGCAGAGAACGTCCAATCGTATGGGCGCAGTCCACCTAAGTCAATCTGGCAGGCAATGTCCAATCGCATGGACACCGTCCACCTAAGTCTAATCTGGCAGAGAACGTCCAATCGTATGGGCGCAGTCCATCTAAGTCAATCTGGCAGGCAATGTCCAATCGTATGAACACCGTTCACCTAATTCAATCTGGCAGACAATATTCAATCGTATGAACACAGTCCACCTAAGTCAATCTGGGAGACAATGTCCAATCGCATGGACACAGTCCACCTACATCAATCTGGCAGAGAACGTCCAATCGTATGGGCGCAGTCCACCTAAGTCAATCTGGCAGACAATGTCCAATCGCATGGACACCGACCACCTAAGTCAATCTGGCAGACAATGTCCAATCGCATGGACACCGTCCACCTAAGTCAATCTGACAGACAATGTTCAATCGTATGAACACAGTCCACCTAAGGCAATCTGGCAGAGAACGTCCAATCGTATGGGCGCAGTCCACCTAAGTCAATCTGGCAGACAATGTCCAATCGCATGGACACCGTCTACCTAAGTCAATCTGGCAGACAATGTTCAATCGTATGAACACAGCTCACCTAAGTCGAACTGGCAGACAATGTCCAATCGCATGGACACCGTCTACCTAAGTCAATCTTGCAGACAATGTTCAATCGTATGAACACAGTCCACCTTAGTCAGTCTGGCACACAACGTCTGCCCTGCTTCTGCTCTGCTTATTACTGCCGCGGTCATCTTCAACTCTGAACATAGCTTGTTCGCTTGGTCGCGCATCGCAGCTCGCGCTGAACTTGTACGAGTATCAGACTCATCATTTATATCTGCTCCAACAAAATCCACTGCACAGAAAAATGTAAAACAAATAAAACAGAACTTATGTCATAAAATCTGAAGGTACAAGCAATAATTCTTTATTTCTTTTCCTTTTCTTAATTTCTATCAAGAAGATTGAGCATTTATGGCCCCTTTCACTTGGTGCCTTTTTATCTGACTCCTAGTCACTTCCATATAAAGTCGCAATCAAATTGAAATATAACTTGGTCACACTTATTACTTTTAAATATTGCTATTCTACTCCATACGCAAATGCCATTTTTAGCCAACGTTCTTTTATGGTCAAAATAGTCACTGAAATAGGCACAACTGTGAAGCTTTTCATTATTAACTAAAAATTAGATGTTAGCTCGTACTATATTCATAAAGGTGATAAATAAAGACCTGTACGTTAATTACTTGGCTGTATATTATAGGGTCTTGAAATAACGGGTTGTACAATATTTGGTTGTACATTATGGAGGTCTTGGCCAAAACAGAAAATAATTATTAAGCATTCTGTCTGTAATTGGCCTTTACTTCCTCATAAAACTATCACTCACTGTCAATAGATTGATAATAAAAAGATTTGTATCTTAAGTGTCCAATCTGAAATGTTAAGTAGCAAAATGAATGTTCTTACCAAGTCAATTTACTTTATGCAAGTTAATACCATTCGACTTGCATAGCCTTTGAGTCATCCAGATGGTGATTGTTCAATGTTGAATATGTTTAACTTGTTGCCCTAAAGGTTCAGTGTTCGGGCCATGCATCGGCTCAAAAAATGTTTTTAGCCATAAACTTAACACGGGGAGTTCTGCCATGAGAAGGCCTCTCATCATGGAATGCAGGTCTTGGCTTCTCTAAAGCAACTGAATTTCAAAAGTGGTTTCTGGTTCATGTCGCAGTTGGTTTGAGGCAAACAGTTACCACTTTATCTTAGATACTAGTGTAAACTTTTTAATTTAACCTGGACTATGTTTCAAAATAATATACTAATTCTTACAAATAAAACATGACAACCATCATGTGGAATATCCAATATTTATATTCCAAGACATTCATTTTAGGATGGACAAAGTAATTATTGTGCATACCCAGAGAAACTTAACCATAGAATTGGTTGTTCTAAATAAACTAATTTAAAAAGAAAACAAAAATACTTCTGTTACTACATCGTTAAATTCACTCTTATTCACCAAGTGTGTAAAGCATCTCTACTTCGAGTCTATCACAATTTGCTTTTATCGGACACTTTTAGTGCTACTTTGAGGATTTAGTCATTACTTGTAATTTTCAATTTGTGCGGCCTTTAGCTACTAAGGAGTAAGTAGGTGCTTGCGAGGTCTTATAAATACTAGTAGGTATCTCTCTCAATATCTTACTCGTCATTATTGCTTCAATTTAAAACAATCTAGGACAGATTACCTTGAGTTTTTGAAGCCATTTAAAATGAACAGAGTCGAATCTAATCTAGTACCTTTATGTGACACATCATTGTACCAACATAAGGAATTTTTGCCTATTGGATGTAGCGAAAATCTCAGTTGAATTGAATTTTAGACTGAATAGTGGTTCTGCAAAAACTCTTAGTTCTATGTCTGTATCAATGAGAATGACAGCTACCGGTACAACTTACCATTGGACCGTCGATTATTTGTACCTAGTAACTTAGGTATTACCTAGTAAACAAGTAGGTAGGTGACTGAAAAACTTTTGACTCTTTGTTTATATCACTTAGGTACATGTTAAAACACATTTAATCGATCAAAGCAAAGTAAAAATTGTAAGTAATTGATAGTTATATAGCTGTGGGCGTACATTACCTTGGTTTTTTGTCACTTCTGAGATGTTACGGGATTCAAATCCCAGAACCCCGTTCGTATAGAAATGATACTCACATGTCATATTGAAATACCTGTTTACTTCTATTCAAACATTACTTTAAATGAACTCAAATACAATACTTTTACAGCCAAATTCCAATAATCTATAACAGTTATCTATTTTGTCAAATACAAGACATGTCGTTTTATTTCTCCACAATCTTTTTACCCCACGCTAACGCGCGCTCCATTCTTCCCCTTTTTTTTTATTTTTTCTCGGCCGTCTGGCCAGTAATAGCCACTGTCATAATTATGTTTACTAAAAAATCTATCAAAATTGTTCATATTAATGAAACCTTGACATTAGGGTTCTTCATTTGGTTTTAGTACCAGATGGAACCAAAATGCACATGAAAATGGGCTTTTGAAACAGTCATTCTGTTCAGCAGAGCTTTTAGAGTTAAAGGTATAAAATTGAACTGCAAAATATCGGTCAATTTACGTTGATTGAAACATGCGCGGAAGAAAAACTGCTCGATCTAAAATAGCTAATATAGCGAAAATACCGAGCGACAGGCCGACAGCCGACATGTCGGCCGCCGTAAAGCCGCGCGCCGTCTCTCCCACAAATACTCCTAAAAAGACAAACTTCATATCGAATCTCAGTCGAGTGAGAAAATCAGAGCCATTTTCTGCACTTGGATTTTGTTTTGATTGAAAATAAAACCTTTTTCTAAGGAATCATCGTTCGGTTTGAAAACGGGAGCTTGTTGTTTCAGTTGAGTGAGATTAGAGCTTTCTACGTCGTCGTGTTGTAGACGAACGTGCCTTCTTATTTATACACCGTTGTGCCTTCCACTTGCCACTTCATTACCGAGAAAGGTGCTTCAATCATGAGTAAAAATAAATGAACAATAGAAAACTGAAATGAAAACATGACATCCGGTGCAAATCTGCTTGAAACATAACATACCACCCAATCGTTGAACAAAATAGACTAAATCACTTCATATAACTGATGCAGCAAGACCGATGACAAGCTGAATGTACGGATTCTGTGTTCGAGTTGCATTGTTACCGGTATACCGGTATATACCGGACAGACCGGTAGGCACGCGCACGCAACGATCAGGGGACGCTCAACAAAATGTTTGGAATTCGGTTCTCTACTGCCGACATCTCCCATTCATTTCAGATACACTGCTCTCATACTACAAGGTATTTTTACCTTTAGGCTGGTTTTAGATATTAAAGTGAAGGAAAAAATTTAAAAAAAATTAAAATTCATTTATTTCAGATAACGATGATCCATATTACATATTACATTAAAATTAAAATTAAATTGAATTGAATTAAAAATGATAAAAATAAAATTAAGATTATAAAATCAAAAACCACAAAACACAACATTAATTCGTATAGGTACTATGACGCAGGTTCACTCGAGCAACAGTCAATTTATAGGAAATGTTCCCTGATTGACCGCCACTCCCATGAAATGCACCATAAATGGAGAGTTGACCCTCTCCGCAACTATCGTCAGGATACTGTTGTGACCTCCCCGCACCCTGCTTACCAAAGAAATTAGTTTTTTTACGCAAGACCATAATGTTTTCGCAGTTCGATGCCGATATCTATATTATATAAAATTTAAAGTCCTGACTGATCTATATATCAACGCAAAGCCCAAACCGCTGGTCCTAGAGACGTGACATTTGGAGAGTGTATTCTTTGTGGTGTGTAAAGATCCCCTAGGAAAGGGATTTTGCGCGGGATCGGGACTTACGCGGGTAAAACCGCGAGACGATAGTTGATTTATATTATAATAGGTAATAACTCAATAACAATCTGATTCAGTTGAACTGAGAACTCAATATAGATAATTAAGCCGGGCTAAACGGGGTATTGATCAATATTAACGTTGTTGTAATAGGTAATGTTGTCGGCAACTCGGCAATCACAAGCGAGGTGTGTACACACTAATCACTCGCAGTCGGTGCACTATTAACTAATTATCGAAGGTATTTGCTGGCGGTTATTACGGCACAGAGTGCGTTATGTACGGGATACAGTTTGCTAAACTACATTCGATAAATGAAGGCAATCGGTTCTCGATATAGTGCAAGACTCAGTTATTACAATAATAACTTTAGCTCACAAAATAGTAAGTAATTAATAAGGGTACGATGATTGAGTTATGAGGGTGTTACGTCGTCCGCCGGGTCGGGCTACACCCGCGTAGGTAGTACAGTAGAGAGGGACACTCGGCGCCAGAGGTCGGCCTCACGGTCTCACGCCTCACCCGAGGACCCCTATAATACATTATATTAATCAACCTTCTAAATTAATCAAAGTACCCAAATTAATTTAATTTTCAATTTATTTTTGCAACAAATTGGTCTACTTCTCATTTACTTTAGGTATACAATTTAGTAACACACGTATTTTAGATAGATATTGCTCTCACTATGATGAGAGATGTGATGTCAGGCAGATTGGTCGCCGGTCGGTGACGGTAGCACCTCGGTAGCAAGACTAGTTGACACAATACTACAGTATTACAAATCAATTCAATTGCACGGGCGGGCATTGGACAATAAGTGTCTTAGTCCAATAAAAGTAACCGGCTCCCTCGCGAGCTGTTGTTGGAACGGTTAACGTGTCAGATATTGTTTCCGGTGACGATATACATAGCGTACCTACTGGTAACGACGACGGTATATCCGAATGGAGCGCACTCGGCACGGCGCGCGGCGTCGTCTTCAAAGGGCGCCCTAATTAGAGTCATCCTCTCGCTAACGGCACGCGCCTCCAGACTACATTATTTCGGCACGTACACACA